>CM075811.1:58083455-58159925 GCA_037975025.1 Excoecaria agallocha | reverse complement strand
AACTTTTTTGTTCCCTTTCATGGAACTTGGTTAGTGCTTAGGTGCATCCATTGATCCACCTATTCTTCGTCATCCCTTTTTTTCTTTGAATTTTCTCTCGTTGGTTTTTTCGGTTAATAGAATCGAATTGATTGAATAAAATCAGTTTGATTATTGTTCGGTTATTCATATATTTTAGTTCGGTTCGGTTTGTCAAATCCTTCAAACTTTGATTTTCGATTATTTTGGTTTTGTTTGATTATTGAACCGAACCAACCATTGCACAGGGCTACTAACATACTATGTGTTTTCTTATTCCATTTCATGCCATTTATTTTTCTAAGATCAAATTAGGTATATATATGCTAACTTGCACCCATTTTACCTTAATAGTTCTTTGTTACTTATGTAAATACCATTATGTTTACATGCTAACTATTATATTTATACATTATTTTTAACTCAAATAAATCTAAAGTGCTTAATTATCATTGTATTCCTTAATACATCATTTAACATCAAAATAACACATTACATTCTTTAGGATACCATTTAACCATAAATACATCAGCTAACTTATGCTTGATTTCATTATAATTTCATGCTTATTCCATATAAATTCATCATTTTCCAAGGTTATCTTAAATTATTTTCTCATTATTCCTTAAGTTTATATAGTTACATAATGTAATTTTCATGAAAAATTCTAAGATTAAATGAAATTAAGTGTAGGGAATGTATCCATTAACCTTAATCAAGCTTGAAATCTCCTAATATTTACTTTCTGTTCCTTTCTCCTCTTTGTTCTTTTTGTCTTCTTGGATACCACCTTTAGGCTGAATTTGAGAGAGAGAAAATAATAAGTTTATGTGATGAATTTTGAAATTTAAATGCTACCTAATGATCATGCTAGACATGCTCTACAACCCTATATAAAAAATCCTAATTAAAACTAATAAAAACTACATACTTTACCCATTTAGAGCACTTTTCTCTCACTAGATTTTCTTAACTTTCAAGCTTATTCTTTCTCAAATTTAATTTCTAGGATGAAGAAGAAGTTTTATAGAGTAATTGGGTGAAACTAGGGCTTGAAATATGGAGGGAGATTGAAGAATTGAAAGAAAAATGGTGGGACCCTATATATAAGGGCTGATTTGGATTTTAAAGGAGAAAGGGAGAAAATTATAGATTTTAGGTGGAAAAGTAGAGGATTTTAGACCTCACCATGCAACCCATAAGTCCACCAAATCAATGGCCATAGTTCCACCATTTACTATTTCATTCAATGGCTTATTTTTAAGTCACTTGTCAAACTTTCATGGATTTCTACACCACTTTTTACTATGATGATATATGTAGATAATCAAGGCTCAGTTTTTAATGACTATTATGCCCTTTAAGCCCTTTAACTAATTTAACCTTAATTTTTCACTATTTTTTTGAAATTAATGTTTCACTTATCAGAATGCTATGAAAATTTTTCCTTGTATGTAATAACATATGCATAAACATGTTTTAAAAATTTCAAGCCATTCTAACACCATTTCCATATACTTCTAGCTCTGGAGGTAAAATCAGTTGATCCGAAACCCAAAATTTCAAAACTATTGAAAAAATAAATTTTCATTTTCAATAGTTCATTTATGTTATTTCTAATGGATCTATATAATTGAAATAAGTTTTTTGAGGTCTTTAGGATATTTTATGGTTCGGTCAAACATTTGGTCAATCAAATTTATGGTATGAAGTAAAAACTTCTCTGTCTATTTTAAGGATCCATTTAAACTTAATTTTTTCTCAAATTATACCATTAAACTCCATTTAATACCTATTTTATATTTTGAGATTAAGTCCAACTTCCCATCAGGTTGCCCATCATTGGATTTTCTTGGCCTAAACACATTTAACCCTTGTATACCATTAAATTTTTCTATACTATTCAACTGCAATTACACCAAAAACTAACCCAAGGTTACTATTCATGCTCTACATGTACCATGCATGTTAGATGCAAATTTTGAGGTGTTACACAATCTCTCAAATAGGGATTGGCATTTCAGATGAACAGCCTGACTTGATCGACAGTCTTTGATTTCTTCATTTCCATCATCCTATTCCTCTATTGGGTAAGGTACTCATGGAAGACTTCATCTGGTTTTTGATGTACCAACTTTAGATCTTTCAAGGTCACTTCTAGTCTTATGCTACAATCATTTTGTTTTAAGAATTTCTTCGTAAATAGATCCCAATCCTCCTTGATCTTGTGATCTAACCTGTGGTACCAATTAATGGTAAGGCCTATTAGACTAAGGTAGAGATACTCAATCTTGTATTTCTTGGTTAGGGTCATATTTTTCATGATCAATGTATACTTCTTGATATGTGTAGAAGGGTTTGAAGTACCATCAAATAAGGGTAAGTTCGGCATCTTAAACCTTTGAGGTAGTAGCTTATCCCCATCCAAATCTCTATCTTTGAGGTTTATTCCCCTGCCAACTAAGAAAACCCAAGCCAGGGCCTTTATATTTTCTTTCATCTTTTTTAAAATTGGGTCTTTTCCTTCAGGTGCCTTGCTTTTTGAAACCCGAGTCATTACTAGTTCCTCCTTCTCTTCCTCAGGGATAAAATCCCCCTCAGGGGAAACACCCTTATCCTTTCTCTAATTAATGAGTAAAACTCTTGATGCAAAACCCTTAAACTCGATGGCTAGAAAAGGTGTCACAGCAGCAATTACAGCCGAAGAGCCCACAGTAGTGGCTGGTTCTCTGTGTGCAATGGTAAGTGCTAAAGGCTATTATCCAGCAAGTTGTACTAAAGCGGACATCATCTTAGAAGCTTCGATCTGTGATGGATTTACCATAGCAATAGTTTTTGAAGTTGATTCAAAAATGTCAACTAAACCCAAATCTATCTTTAATTTTAATTCTGCTTTCAATCGTCTTGGATAAAGCTCTCTAATATGGTGATTGTCAGGATCCCCAAACCACCTAGGTGACTCTATAATGGTTGAAATGGGAAAAATGTTTGATTAATGTATGAGATGCACATGATACATGAACATTACATGTATACATATAGGGCATGGCATACACATAATGCATGAGCAGAGCATGCATATAATGTATGTGAAAAATTTTATACACAAAGCAGGATGTATAGACTAATAAAAAAAAGTAATGCAGAATGTGCATTTTTATGGTACACAAAATGAAACATACACATTTTGATGATAGAGAGAATTTGCACACAGAATGCATATGTTTCATGTTATCAAATTATTCTTTTGTTTGCACACAAAATGAGATATACATACATAAAAAATCTATGCACGTAAAATATGCACATGTTTATTAGTTATTATTATTATTATTACCATTATTTTTGTTATTTTATTAAAAATGCATGCATGTACAACACATACAAACACGCGAAAAATAAAGAAAAATCCTCCCAACCTTATTGGTTTGACACAAGAGGTTGTGCAGTTTCTTTCCTAGGCATTATTAGGTTATGGGTTAATAGGGAACCCAATGAGCACGTTTGATGCCTGGTGGAAAACAAGTAGCATAAGCTCTCTTAATTTAAACCAAATGCAAAAGGATTTTGGCTATTGTGTATTTAAACTATCCAAATAAACTAAAATACACCCACCAGGGTATGAAAGCCTTTGATGAGTAAGCATCTAAATTTATTGGCATTTTTTTAATATAAAATACATCACAAGTAAGGTAATAATGTACATTCTATTGGAAGTGTTTATGCCATTACATGGGTTTTCGATTTGGTGATATAGCTTTAGGGATACCCAAACTTAGTCCCTGCCAATAGGTTTAGCTTATCACGGGCATAATGACCAATCGAGTCACCATTTGATATAGCAAAAGGTATGAGGATTGGGTTAGTGTGTTAGAGAGTATGCCCTAGAGCCCATATAAAAGGGATGTATTTCATATGTATGAATTCATATTTTTAATAAAAGGCATCATTCATTTATTAATGCTATGTTTAAATACATGAGTTTTTAAATCTTAAATTAATATATAAAGTCCTAGATATTATAAACACAGTAAAAAGGAAATCATGAAAGTGTTCATGATATGAGATGTCTATTGCATGCAAATGTGTTAATATCTAAATATCCCTAGTCATAGAATTAACAAGATAGGACATTGTTAATTTGAGCATACTAGCACATGTTATGCTTCTTTAATGGTTTAAGCAATGGTTCTCATAACTGTGATTATGGAAGATAATCAAAGCTAACATGTGGATGCTAGTTAGAAGAACAAGTTCATTAGAGACCTGCAAAGAAAATCCTCACATGGATATTAAATCTATATTAGTGAGGAATCTCTTCATACCAGTTGTGCAAGTATCCTTAGACTTGAGATCACCAAGGTTATCTTAAGTAGTAGGTGATATACTTTGACTCCATAACTGATTACTTCCAACTGGGAGTGAACATAGTTAAGAGGTTGGGTATATCATGACCTACTTAAAGATAGTTGAGTAATCGATAAAGGATTCACCATCCCAGATTTATTAAGGGAAGTTATCTCTCATGATTCTAAAATTGCCTTGTTCAGATAATCTCTAGCCAGAGTAATATGCCAAGATGAATAGGGATCCATGAAGGGAATTTTGGGAACAATGGTTAAATTAATAGAACATAAATAATTAGATTTATATGAGTTGAAAAAAATCCATACTCAGAATCTAATTGAGATAAGAGTGGTGAAATGAGTAATTGCACGATAACTATTTCTATGGAAGGGTACAATCAAACCACTTGACTTTCCTGACATTTGGGTAGTCATGATGCCTAGCTAGAGGCCACTCATAATGTGTATAATAGTGCATCATAAATATCCATAAGGGATTGATAAAATGATTTAAAGAAGTTTAAATCATATGATTTTTTAATAGAACTCATAATTACATATTATACTGCCAATATGGATAGAAACCTTTTAGGTCACACACATATAGAGTAAAGGATAAAATGGTGAAATGACAATGATAATAATATTTGTTATTATTATGGGATAAGATAAATGAATAAGAGAATAATTAATTAAAGAGTTTAATTAATTATGATCAAGTAGAATTATTCGCAGAACTTTTTAGGAATGTTCTGCAAAATGAACTTAATTAAAATATTATATTTTATAATTTTTTATTATTGGAATATAAGTGCTATAGGGCTGATATAATAATTAATAGATCCATTGAAAAAATTAAAGAGGCCCAGAGAATTGGTTTTGGCGCAGAAACCCTTTAGAGGAAGGGTTACACGCCAAAACCATATAGAAGGCCTTAAAGGCCTAATTCTTAGACCAATACAAATTAAATATATTTCATAACTATTATGGAGCCAAAATATTTAATTTGGATGGATTTAGAATTCATTTGGGTGATTAAATTCAAGTGTATGTATAAAAGGCCTAGTTTATGGGTTTTATGCATAGTCCTTTATGAAAGGATTTAAATTGGATTTAATTGCGCCCAAATAAATTATTAATAATTTAATAAGCCCATTTAATATTTCTCTAGTAATTTTAAAGAGCTCAATCCCATTATGAAGTTGGATATTTAACCTAGCTATAAAAATCCAAGTTAAAGGGATTTAGGGTTAAGTGAATATTATGAGAAAAGAAAATTCTCTCTCATATTTCTAACCCTAGCTGCCACCCTCATTCCTTGCTAGCATCAAGGAATTTCAGCCAGCCTTATAACTCCATCAATCTTGGTTCATTTGATCCTTCTCTAGTGTGGATTACTAATTGGAGGTGTTCTATTTTGGATACTGTGGTTTGCAATAACCCAATAAGACGAAAAATTAACTGTTCAACAAAAATCAAAGGTAATTTTTATTATTCTCGTTAATATTTATATTGTAAATTCATGATAAGATTAGATTTATTGGTTAAAAATTTTAATTTCTGCTTATACATCTGATGTATGTAACCAATAATACCCAACATGGTATCAGAGCTACGGTTTTGCCATGAATCTACAATTCTTTATTATTCGTGGAATAATTTTTATTTTTTAGTTATTTATTTCATGAACTTTAAAATATCATATTTGATTGTTCATGAATGAGAAATATTGATTTCTTGATGTATGTGATCAAATATATAAAATGAAAAATAAAGCAATTCTTTTGAGAAAAGAATAATTGTGTTTGGCTTGAATAAGTTTTATTTTTCAATAAAGTTTAGGGGCTGTTCTAAATTAAATTTTTATTGATCCACTCTAAAATTATTTTGATGATAATTTATGTGTTTAATATGTGATATTAAGCCATAGGATCAAATAAAATTAAAATCGAACAAGTTTTGCATGAAAACTAGTTTAATCGAAAAGTTCTATAAATTGGTATTCTTTGTGTGTTCTTGGTGTGTTCTTGGTAAGTTTATATTTAGAACAATTTTTAATTTTCTAAAATTGATATATCTGATATATTAATGTGTTTTTAATTACTTGGATTAATTAAAATGGGCTTTGATTTAATTGAATTAATTTTAATTCATTAAAACCACTTAATAGACTTAATTATGTTTACGGACTTGATTTAAATTAGTGAATGACTTGGTGGGCCCAAAGAGCTGATTTAAATTAAATATTATAGACTTTAATTAAGTTTATTAATGGGTTTTAATGGTTGTACTGGGCTTGGCTCATTCCAAAAGGCCCAAATGGTCCAATAGACACAAAACTAGTTTGTGTGTGAACACACTTTAGGGTTTAAATTTGTGGGTTTTGGCCTAACCTTTGTTTTAAGCCCAAAATTGATTTTTAATTATTTAATATGATTAATTAATTAAATAATCAATTAATAATCAATTGGATTGATAATTAAGGCAAGAACACATACATGCAAAAAGGTTTCCTAAAATGAAAGTTTCCAAAATGGAAAAAGTTTCTTAATTTGATCACATTATTAAAATAACTCAAAAGTAAGTTTCGAGAGTTGAAACATAGTTTGTAATCAATTATATGGTTTTACTTTATGCATTAGAAATGCATATAAGGGCGTATGATTGGCATGATGGATAGTTATGGTTGTCCATTTATTCTTAACACATATAAGTCATCATTTAAATACCTTTTAGTCCTTGCAATTATTCTAGTATCATATTTATTTCCAGCTACTCATTCCCAAATTTAGTGCTTGACTTACAATTTACCTTATGCCTTTTTTCTTATTTTAATTTCCATTTAATACTTCATTTTCTTACCCATTACATGCCTCGATTCTTATTAGTCAGTTTTATTAATATTCATGTCGTATTACGTCCCCTGTTAAATAACATTTGTTGCTAAAATATTTGTCACATCAAACGTGCTTATCATTAAACTTGTTTGATTCTATTATCATTTTTATTGTTTTATTTCAACTTATTCATGAATATTTCATTTTTTTAATTCTTATTTTCTTATTTACTCACACATACCATTTTCTTACATTTTACCTCAAAAGTTAATAATTCAATTCAACTCTTTGTACCTACACCTTTGCTATATTTTTATTTAATCTCTAATTTATATTTTAATACTAGCTTTCAATTCTTTTTTTTTTCAAGTCTCATCTTTTGTTACTAATTCACAATTAGGCCACTGATTTAGTTTTCATTTTAGCATTCAACTCTCGTTCGTTGCTTTACTCTTAAATTATAATTTTCTTTTCCTCAAATTATTATTTGTGTTTTGTTATGATAGTAAATTTTAATGTTCATCTTGTAGTTTAATATAGTAGAATGTTTTATTCTCACTTTAAGTCATTACGACCCCTTTTTAATTTATATTTTTCTCATCCTATTGAATTGAATATACATATTTACTTCCAATTTGTCGATTTTAGCCCTTGTTCCGAATTCGTTATTTGTAAAATTACTATTTAATCCATAATGTTTTTCTTTTCTTCATTCATCCTCTTTTTATCAATCTATTTAGACCACACTAATTCTTTCGGCCTATTCTCTAATTGCCATTCCTTTATTTTTCCTAATTAAATTTTGATCCTTCTTTTATATTTTATTTACACTTAAGCTACTCACATTCACTTACTTATAATTCCAACTATCATTCACCTTTAATTATATAATTACTTCTTTTTACCTTTCTATTTTATCCTTTTTCCTCAATTTACATTTTAATTCCTTAAATTTTTTTTAAAATGGCAATTTACTATTGGGTCCTTACTATTCAATTCTTTGATCATTCTCAGCCTTAATTAATTCGAATGTATTCTTAATTTCGTAATTACCATTTTGATCCCTATTATTGCTGTTTTTATCCTTAACTTACTTATCTCCCAACCTTAGGTTACAATTACACTTTTGTCTTTAAGCTTCCATTTTGTCACAAAATTCACCAATTACACTGCTAATTTATCATTTTTTAGCCCTTTATATCCCTTATTTCATTTTATCCCACAATATACATTTTAGCCCTTAACTTTTATCAAACTACTGTTTAGGTCTCATCATTTATTATTATAACATATATGTCATATCTTTTATCAAAATGATATTTATATCCTTTCTTTTATCATTTTGATATCTATGTCCTAATTTTTACCATAATTACCATTTAACCCTTAATTCCTTCTTTTTACACATTTTCACCATACTATTAAATTTTTAACCCATAAGTTATGTTTTCCTTCATTTTAGTCCTTAAATTCAATTCTTTTGCCAAAATTACAATTTTATCCTTATTTTCTCAACTTTTTTACTAAATTACAATTTTACCCCCCGTTTACCAAATTTATTCCTTAATTCCATTTTCATCCTTCCTAACTTCAATATCATCATCTTAACATTTTATCCTTGATTACATATTTTATCACATTTCTTCCAATTTAATCATAATTTCACATCTTTATTCATTATTTACCATATTTTTCCATTTTCCATAATATTATTACTATTATTTTAGTTTCAATTCTAATAGCCTGTATAATAATGAAAGCCCTTGAGTTAGACATGTGGGACATAGACCTATATATCCAATATTAGTTGAGGTGACCATATGGAAGGCCAACACCTCAACTAGCATCATATTGTCTATTTTTCCTCTTTTCCTCATTTCTACCATCTTTTCTCATACTCATGATGCGAAACCACCATTGGATCACTATTGTGAGTTACCATGACTCGCTACCACAGTGAATATCCCTATGGCTAGCCATTGTATTCTATACATCTAGCTTCGCTACTAAATACTAAAGGCAAAACCATTTCCATATCATTCGTATAAAGTATGCATAATTTTACACATTTCTCATTTGTCCACATTATGTATTGATATTATTTCACACAATACATATTATTTTCATCTATTTCTCATGTAACATCAATTCCATGTAAAAATTTTCGTAATCATATTCATTTGTCCTTTGAACCATTTAACCATATAGAGCATCATACCATTCATGTATCATTTAATGCCATACCTTATTCATGCTATATAATTAAAGCATATATAACATACATTAAACATTATTCCATAATTTTCACATATCTAGCATTATTTCACAATTTCCATTGCTTATACTTTCAAAATGCCATGCCATACCATTCGACCTTTATTAGTCCACAAATATACATTTTCATTTAATTCATAAAACTCATATTAACTATGTTTTTCATGCATATTAAATGTTATTTAAACCTTAAATCAATTTAATTTCTTATATAACCTTACATTTCAATACTTATATAGTTGGTTACATAGCTAATGTACTATCTCTAACCATAATTTCATGCCTTTAATATTATATTTCACATTAATTATCATTTAATTACATGAATTTACCACACATTTGAATTAAGGTTCACATTACACAATTTTTTCTAAGTGGTATAATAGGCTTTTAAACTAATTTCTCACTTTTATTCATTTTTTATACAATTTTTTTTCCAATTCAATTTTTTGACATTCAATTTCATTATTTTACCTTTAATTTGAATTTAGGCATAATATACGCTAAAACCTTAAATTACATAAATTTTTTTTAATGAAATTAGCTACGTTAGGTATCCACTTTCTTTTTTACAAGCTTTCTTCATGTTTTTGCTTCTTTTCTATTTTTTTCCTTCTAGTTTTCCTTTGATTCTATGTGATTTCCCTTAAAATTCCACCATGGCTGAATTTCTCCTTGCTTTTTCTCCTCGATTTTCTTCATCCATAATTCAAAGTTAACCTAAAATATAAATTTTTACATCAAAATCTACTTTAAATCTATTAAAATGACTAAAATATCACTAAATTAACTTGAATTTTGTTCCAAACCATTTTCTTCACAATTCTATCCATTTTCTCCACTTGAAATGAACTCTAAAAATAACAAAAGATGAAATTAGGATCTTAGGATTATTTAAGGTGAAAGTTTAGGTGGTATTAGGCTGATGAAATTAAGAGAGAAATGGAGAAAGTAAAGGCTTAGTGGGATGATAATAGAAGGGAAGCGATTAGGAGAAATTTTTAGAAAATTTTGATATTTAGCCCTCATTTATCCATCCTAATTAGGCCAAATCAGGTCCAACCAATTGACCTAATTAACCTAATTAATTAATATTTTGGTCTAATTCTTTTTTACCACTTTTATTGCTTAATTTCTTATAAAAATAGGTCTATGATACTGAAAAAATATTTATTAGGTTACACAAATATTTTTGGGTTAATCAAGCACCATGTTTCGATCTGGTAAATTTCCACCGGTTTAAAAACTTATTTTTTAAAATTACCATAAAATTAATTTTCACTATTAGCTTATCCCTCATAATGTTTCAAGTAAATCCTTATGCTCAAATAATTTTTCAAAGGTATCTTGCTTTATTTTAAGCCTGGAGACCAATTTTACCAGTCCGAACTATAAAAATTTAAAGTTATTAGAAAAAGTATTTTTCATTTCCAAATATTAAGTTGGATAATTTCAAGTAGGTCTATATGATAGAATAATTTTTAAAGATCTGTGAAATATTTTTGGACTGATAAAAATTTAGTCAAGCCCTATTATGGTTCAAGAAATTTTTTTTTCAACTATCCATTCTAAGTGCCTATCAAACCTTAATTCTGTCTCCATATGTACCATTGGATTCGGTTTAATTTATACTTTTTAATGGTGCAACACATGTACTTTTTAATGGTGCAACACAAAGACTTCTCAAGAGGTCACCTATCTTAGTAACACTCTTTCTTAAGAACATTTAACTTTGAAGTTCTGATGGGATCAGGTGCATTAATGCTGGTATGATTGTACCCGATACTAGCCTGACATCACTATTCATAGTTCAAAAAATACTACTTATGAAAGTTGGAATTTTGGGCCCTTACATAACATATTCAAGAGATTATGTATTTTAGATTTTGAAAAAATAATGCGTGAAAGAATTTTCCAAGTTTTAGAAGGTGTATATTAACTGAAATAAACCAATTTAAATAATTAAATAAATGAAACACTAAAACTAAATTAAAATTAATTAAAAATAAATTTAAATTAAATGGATGATAAAAATTATGATGGAATATGACATGGCATATATATGATGATTACGCAACTGAAAAATAATAAAATTGATCATACTTACCACGCAATCCATAAACAAGAATCGAAAACATGCAATTTTAGGGTTTTAAAACTTACAACTTTAGATGCACTTCAAAACTTGATTTTGATGATGACCAACAATTAGGATTAACTTATATGCTTCAGGTCTTGATCACCAATGCCAAAGAAACAGCCTTTACGCCACTCCTCTCTATGTTCACACACATAATTGCAATGAAGGCTTAAAATTGAGAGTGCTAGCTAAATGTGTAAATAATTGGCAATGGTAATGGATTGAAGCTACAAGATCTGATCTTGTACTTCCTTTAGGTTGCTATTACTGCCTAAGAACACAAGAGAACAAGAAAGAATCCTTTCCCCTTGTGTATTTTGGCCAAGAGTGTGAGAGAGAGAGAATCACGCCTAGGGTTTTTCTTTTGTTCACAAAATATATATCATTTATTTTTGGTAAGTGTTAATTCCAAAATTTACTACCTAAAGATAGTAAATTCAGCCTTAATCACTTCCTAAAATCAAGTGACATATATTAATTCAAACTCTTTTGAATTTTAAATTCAAATTAATTTGAAATAAACATAAGATATTTAATCAAAACAAATCACTTAATTTAGGGATATGGTTGCCGAAATTCCTATTGAATTTATCCTCGGATTTTTAGTCACCTTATCTCCATTTAATTAATTTATTTTGATTTAAATGCCATTAGGATTTAATACTCAATTAACCTAATTAATCCAAGATAATTAATTAATTGAAATAAATCCTATTAGGCTGAATTTATCTCTCTCATAGACCAAGGTCCAATAGCAATTTTAATACCCATTACATATATTAATTTGACTTTAATTAAAATCCCAAATTAATGCCCAATCATCAATTTAAATATTTTAAGCCCAATGCTTTGTGTACGATCCTATAGGTCTATTTAATATTGGCAATGACTTAAAGAATTAATTCAAAGGCTATATAAATTCTCTAGCAAGATATTATTGTTAGTGTAAGCCCTAGCCCTAATACATTGTAATAAAACACTTTAGTTAATAAATGAGGTATTTGTTTTATCTATTGTATTCCTATGCATATCAATTGATAGAACTATCCAAGAATGTTATTTTCTTTTAAGTTATCATGTGTGAGGCACATGGTTATAAGACCTTGAAACAAATAAGACTTCATTCTAAATATCCCTAGTAAGTCATTGTTATGGGAATAACAAATGAATTAAGACTAGTATACTCTCTCTGATATTATGAGTTCTATCTTACGGATCATTAGGACAAGAGTGTCAATCAGAGATCATAGATACATGTTAAAGAACATGGTATCTAGATTCGATCCATTCATGAGAACACTACATGGTACAAGTCATAAGTATTTCTCATATGCAAGTTTTGTATCAGAGTTCTTAGACCTAAAATCTCTATGAAACTCTTTATGAATTACTGTGTGCTTTGGCATACACCTAACGTGCTCGTAACAGAGTGACAAGTACGGGTATACTTGGGTATGCATTGATTCATGTTAGAGAGCATCAGAGAAGTGAAGGGATTACCCCTCTCAATAAGAGAGAAAAATATCATCGGCCACTTGATCAGTGAACTGAGAAGTGTATGGCCATACCGAGATGAAATAATGAATAATCATTATTTATCTGAGAGTTTAGTGTCACTGGAATATCAAGAAAGGAATTAATATATATATAAGGATGACTAGTTCTATGCCTTATATTAATTCTGATATTTATGGGTAAGGGACTACGAAAAATTGCATTAGGTCACTAAATGCCATATGCATTTTCATTTAATTTGGAAGTCTTCAAGTAAATTCTATTCTAAGAAACAAATGAAACTTTTACAATAATATATAATGGCTCGCAGGCCATATTTAATTACAAAAACCCAAGGCCCATGAATGCACCATGCATATCCATTCATCACACCAAACAAGTAAATAAATATACATAAAATTCATGGATCAAACAAAGTCCAATTTTAATTAATTTAGCCAAGCCCATTAATGAAAATTGTGTACTTGAACCTTTAAGAGATGATCCCGTGATGGGCCTGGGCCGAAGCCCAATGGACTAAATCCTCTTATTGAATAAGTTCTCTTATATTAATTCTGATATTTAAGGCTAAGGGACTATGGCATTTAGTGACCTAATGCAATTTTGCATAGTCCCTTACCCTTAAATATCAGAATTAATATAAGGCATGGAACTAGTCATCCTTATATATATTAATTCCTTTCTTGATATTCCAGTGACACTGAACTCTCAGATAAATAATGATTACTCATTATTTCATCTCAGTATGGCCATACACTTCTCAGTTCACTGATCAAGTGGCCGATGATATTTTCTCTCTTATTGAGAGGGGTAATCCCTTTACTTCTCTCATGCTCTCTAACATGAATCAATGCATACCCAAGCATACCTATACTTTTCACTCTGTTACGACCATGTTAGGTGTATGTCAAAGTACACAATAATTCATAAAGAGTTTCATAGAGATTTTAGGTCTAAGAACTCTGATGCAAACCTTGCATATAAGAAACACTTATGACTTGTACCATGTAGTGTTCTCATGAATGGATCAAATCCAGATACCATGTTCTAAACATGTATCTATGATCTCTGATTGACACTCTTGTCTTTATGATCCGTAAGACATAACTCAACTTATCATAGAGAGCATACTAGCCTTAATTCATTTGTTATTCACATAACAATGACTGACTAGGGATATTTGGAATGAAGTCTTTATTGTTTCAAGGTCTTACAACCATGTGCCTCACACATGATAACTTAAACTGAAACAACATTTTTGGATAGTTCTATCAATTGATATGCATAGGAATACAATAGATAAAATAAATGCCTCATTTATTAACTAAAGTGTTTTATAACAATGCATTGGGGCTAGGGCTTACACTAATAAATCAATGATAAAATAATTTTGCTAAGGGAACTATTCACCTTGCCTCTTACTAAAATTAACTTAATTCAAAATAATACAAGTCATTATAGAAAGCCAAATTAAAATATATATCTTATTCAGAATATCAATCAAGAGTATTAGATCCCCTACTTATGAATAATCAAATACCTAGCATAAAAGTCTTATTTTAACCTCCTAAACTTCAGTTAAATATTTTTTTGAAACACTTAACTTTTGTCTATTCTTAATTTAATTTCTTAAATCTAATATACTCACGATCATAAAACCCCTTCCTTAATTTCCAGAACACAGTAGTAAATTAACATAAGTATAGAAGAATAAAAACATGCATATCATTTACCAAACATCAAATTTACATTTAACCATCTATTTGATACATTAAACATAGTTTGAAACACAATTAAGGATATAATTAAGTGAAGAAATTAAGAAATAACAAACTTCTATCATAAATAAGATCAATTACAAGTCAATACAATATGAAAATGAGGGTTCAAATTTCTCTCAACAAAAGTAAGAGGTTGCTCACTATTCATGATCAAAAATGAAAAAAAAAGAATGAAAAATTGATTACTATACTCATAAGAAAATTCTGACTTGATGTTTCACTCTTGAGAAATAGCTGAGAAATAAGCTTGAAAAACCCTAAAGAGCATAACTAAGCTAAATAACTAAAGTAAAAAAATACTAAGTCTCTTCTAACATATATCTTTTAAACTAATGATATATGACTTAAAAATACTCAAAAACCTAAATTCCTAAGAATCCATCCACCACTAAATTACTTAAAGCTATTAAAAGCTTCCTATTCTCGTATAATCTATCAAATAGACTTAGTAGGACCATGAAATAACCCAGCTGTGTTCATCAAATTTGTCTCAAAAGCTTTCAAGTAACCTAGTAGGACCATAAAGTCTGGTCACTAGCTATTGGAATATATGAATTTTAGCATTAACAATCTAACTGAGCCAACATCCTGGCCCAATCAGTGGTAACTAAACTTATATTCAATTTCACAATAGTAATGAATTTCCTTTTCATAAAAATCATCAAAGTTTGAAAATGTATACAAAAAATTAACTTTAACTAGTTATTAGTAAGGGACATGCTAGAAAGTTCAGCTGGCATGTCTGGTTAGCACAACATGTACACTAAACATCCAATATGGCACCACGTTAGCATGACAAATTTTATGTGTGCCATATCCATGCACACATGGATAGAAATAACATTTGGACTTTTCATGTTAGTATGCCAATGGCATTTCCATGTGACTAGATCATGCATAAGAGCTAATAAGAATGAGACACGTCTAAATTGCAAGGTAGAAGATTCAAATGAGAAGTTGAAAAGACTAATCAATGAAAAAATAGTCTAACATTTAAAAAAATTGAGAAAAGAAAAAGGCATTGGTCGGCATGTCTTAGATCTGAATGACAAAGGCTTGTGTTTTTTATAGTTTTAACCCTAACTCCCCTCTTATAGTTTCAACATGAGAAAAAGACTTGTGGTTTTTCCTTGAAGGTGAGTGTGACATATGCCTTAGATCTTAATAAAGCCATATATCTTTATCATTTTTTAACTTTAAGAGGCTCGTGTAATGCAGATATAAAGGAAATGTTTTGTTATTTTCTAAGGTAGTTAAAAGTGAAAATGGGAGCTTAAGAGGTGGGGCTGCTATGCTTAAAGGGAGGCAATAATATACCATTCTATACTTAAATGGGCTTATAAGAGTCCTCTACGATATGGTGTCTAAATTTTTTCTGAGTGGGTTACATCTGTAGGCCAAATTTGTTTAAAGCATCCATGGTTTTTTCTTATTTTTTATCTATTGTTAGAAACTTGTAAAAAAAATTTAAAATGTAGCCTTTATATGGATCTAAAATTGACATGTAGTGCTTTCAGGGACATTATTAACTTTAAATGCTTTGGTAAAGAAAATCTAAAAAAATTGAAATAAAGGTCATTCATATAATAATGCAAATTTGAAGGAATGTTGTGTTATTTTATAATTATTGATAAGCGTTGGCCTTGTTTCCATATTTTGTGGGTCCTCAAAGTCTTTTTTTATTCCTTGTAAGTTCAACACACTCTATTAAGGGGATAAGAGTTGCAAAGCTTCTATTTTAAATATGTGGAGTTGATTTTTTTAAGAGTGATTTATACATCTTTTATTTTCTTGGCTTATATTGACTATAGATTTTAAACTTTTTTATAAGCATTTAAATTTAGTCCTTGCAGAACAGCGCACATATGCTAACAAACACAAGCTTGGACAAAATGCACCAAATTGAAATTTAATGAAAATTGGAAGCTCTTACCTAATTTCTTTCTTTTTTTTTATTTTCCTTCAAAAAGACAATCTTTAAGTGCCATGAATTCACCATCAAATCAATTGTAATTGTAAAAATAAATTGCAGCAACTATCAGAAAAATATTATTTGATGATATGGTTATAATTTATATAATTATAATTAATAGATTATACTTAATATTTTACATCCTAACATTTTTAGTGATTTGTACTTAATAGTATTTTATAATGATGGTGGAGATAATGATGCTCAAGATGATGCAAATTATGATGATATTGGGTAAGGCCATGCTGGTGTAGATACAGATGCTAGTTAAGAAGCTAAAATTGATGGTGCTGGGCAAAAGGATGGTGAACTTGGTGCTGAAGGTGAGTTTTCTAAAATATATGATTTTTCTTTTTGATGCAGCATATACATGTTCTCTTTCTTGGGAAATCTTCCATTTATATTATACTTTTATTTTTTTTATCCTAAATTTATACATAAATTAGGATTGCATGTGTTTTTTAATGTGTTGCCTTCTACCTTTGCTATTTATATTATGTCTTTGAATTAGGACCATGTGACCCTAGGCATATTGACCCACCGCTTATCTATATAATCCCATTATAAAGCCTATATTTAGGTTTTCTAAATTTATAGGTGTAATATTTTGAATAGGAGATAGGACCTGCAACCTAAAACCAATCGTCATTTAGTACATGTGTAGTCTTAAAACATATAGAATATTACTTCTACTGAGTAGCCATTTCATTTTTTTTCTTCCATTTATTTTTTATCTTCCCTTTATTTTTAGTTTAATAGGTTAACATATTTTTAGTTGAATAGGTTAACATACAGAATATTCCCTTTATTTTTTTTCTTGCATTTCAAATTCATGATGAAATTGTTTTGCCTCCTTTTATTTTAGGAATGTCCAATCAAGTTGATGATGGAGAGTTTACTGATCTAGATTAAAACCTTGGTGATAGAGATAAAGATTTTCACAAAAATATGGCTGCTAGAATAGAAAATAGGATAAAGGGTAGCAACCTCATGTGCAAACTTTTGAACTTGAAGTTATTAAAGATGTGAGTGATTCATTTGATTATCCAAAATCAGATGATTTAGATTCTATATCAGAAGAATTTGATAATGAACCAAGAATAAAATTTCATGAGTTTAATGAGGATAAGCATATGAAGAACCCTGTTTTGTTACATGGAATGAAGTTTAGCAGCCTTGATCAATTTAAAAAATCACCTAGAGCTTAGAGCATCAAAAATAGGTTCCTAATTATCTTTCCAACTAATGGTAGGGATAGTGTCATATGTAAATGTATGACACCTAGTTGTTATTTTATGTTATAGGCTAGTAGATTTAGTAAGAATTACCCAACTATACAGATTAAAACCTCTAACTTTAATCACACTTGTATGAAAGTTTTCAAAAACTTCCATATGACTTCTCAATGGTTAGCATATAAATATTATAAGAGATATAGGAGTGATCCAATATGAAATTTGAAGGGTATAATTAGCACTATTAAATAAGAATTGGGATACACTATTAAATATATAAAGGCATGAAGGTTTAAAAATATTGCCTTAAAATGGATTTTTGGCGACAAAATAATACAATATTTGAAATTGTTAGATTATAAGGATGAACTTTTAAGTAGTAATCATGATTTAAGTATTCATTTATGGAGAGATGAAGGAAATTTTCTAGGTTTTTATGCATGTCTATCACAACTGAAAATAGCATTCAATGCTTGTTGCAGGCCAATTATTGGTGTTGATGGCACATGGTTAAAGGGTAATTATGGTGGATTCTTATTCATAGTAGTTAGGGTTGACCCTGTTGATTGTAATTTCTTTATAAGTTATATTGTTTTGATGGAAAATGAATCAACCAAAATGTGGAGTTGGTTTCTACATAATTTAGGTTGAGATATGGATATTAGAAACACACAAGATATTTTCTAGATGTCTCATAGACAAAAGGTTAGTAAATTTTAATACTATCTATTTACTTTAAATATTTTCAAGTGCTTGCAATAAACAAACTCATTTTCTTTTTTTAGTGATTGATAGCAGCAGTTAGAGACTTATTTCATGAGGCAGAGTATAGGCACTTTGTTAGGCACATGTATCAAAATTTTAGGGAAAAACATAAAGGAAAAGCCTTGAAGGATTTATTATGGAATGTTATTAGGGCATCGTATGAGGCCAAATTCATAAAAAGTCTTAAGGATATTGAAAAAGTAGATGTTGATGCTAGAACCTAGTTAGCACACCCTAACAAACTTATAATAGTTTAACATGAAGCCAATTCAACATGCATCTGAAGTGCAACATCTTGCTAAACAACATGTGTCAATGTTTTAATAGGTATGTCAGAATATTTAATAAGGATTTTATTGTCATTTTCTAGTTTCATGATAACTGAAACTAAGGAGCTTATTCATATATACTGGTTTTCTATATATTTTCCTTTAATTATAGGTATATAAAGGATTTAAGAGAAAAAGTGATCATAACCATGCTTGAAATGATCAAATCAAAGCTAATGAAGAGAATGTTTAAGAAAAAAAGAAAGATGAAGAAGCTAAATGGCAAAATATACCCCAAAGTGTTGAAAAAGTTGCTTAAAATAAGAGAGGATACAACATATTTTGAGCCAATTTATTTTGGCAGCATAAAAGTGGAATTAAATGGTGGAAACAACAAATTCATAGTGGATATGGAGGCAAGTTAATGCTTGTTTAGAAGATAGAATTTAATTGGATTGCCTTGAGTATATGCAATATGTGTAATCCTATATAAAAATGAAAATCTTAAGGACTATATACACAAGTACTACCATATGGAGACTTTTATGAAAATCTATGATCATTTCATCAATCAAACCAATCTTATAGAGTTATGGGCAAAAGTTGCAGATGGTGGTGATATCATTCCTCCTAAACATATTAAGAAAAAGAGAGGGAGGAAAGTAAAAAAATAAACAATTAGAACCTGAAGAAATTGAGCAAGCTAGAGAAAATAGAAGAGCAAATGGAAGCTAAAAGCTTTCTAGGAAGGGAAATGTTCAAATGACTTGTTCAATATGTCACAAAATTGGACATAATTTAAGAGGAAATTCTAAGTGGGTTGTAAAACAACATACTGTTAACAATAAGGGAGATGACAATTTGGAGACCAATTTCCATATTAATCTAGCAATTAAAAATCAAGACCAAAAGGTATGTAATAAAATTTCAATATTATTCTTCAATTTAAAATTCTTTTTCACTTTGATATACATGCATCTTATTTGCATTAAAATGTATAGGAAATCAATCAAGTGTATGATGACATTTTTGGAGAATATGCCCGTGGAACAGAAGCTTGCCAGGTTATGTTAGAAATTTTTTTTATTTTTGGCCTTGTGCTTTTAAATTTATTTTATCAATTCATTATTTTACTTGCTGACTATTTCACTTCAATTGATTTATTTATTTTTTGGTTATAATTGCTATGTTATAGGATAATCAACGAACACAAGAAAGTATTGTTATTAATGAGTCTCAAGACACCCCAACACAAATCTAGTCAAAGTATAGGAAGAGGAAACAAGTTTTAGTTGAAAGAGGTGCTGTAATTGTAAAATTAACCAGGAGAGAGAGATAAGTGAAGTCTAGATACTTGCAACATGGTTATGTAACACATTTATTAAAAAAGAGATCAAGGGGACCAAGGGTTACTGTTGACTCCTAACTGAAGAGTTGCACTAGACATGAGATTTTTTTTTTGTTGAAATTGTATTCCTAGAATTATGTATGATATTACTTAGGTGAACAATGTTTCTGTGGTTTATTAGGTACCCATTATTATTTTCTTTTGGCAATATCTGATACTTTTTATTGTTAGAATTCCCTACTTTTGGTTGTTATGACGATTTAAACATTGGTGCCTTTTTGGATAGGTTGATAATGTATAATTAACCTTGTTTTTTATACTGTGAATAAACCTTATTTTTTATACTACAAAATGTTGATAATATATTGAATTCCCTATATCTTATTGGTTTTTTTGGACAGATTAAAATGTTTAATCAGCCATCTATAGTTGTAGTATATAATTTATAAAGAATAATCTATGATTTGAATTTTAAAAATTTACAATTTTAATATTAATTGTAAATTTTTAATGACATGTGTCACTATCTTATTGATCAATTTATGTAAATGGAAGAATCTTCAATCAAAATGGATAATGTCACGTGGCATGCTGTAGCGGTGAAACCAAATTTTGTTTCTATACATGTGTGCACTAACTTGACACATATGGCATGTGTCATGCTGATGTGGTGCCATGTTAAATGCCATATGTATATGTTATGATGACTGAACATGTTAGTTGGTCTTTCATTTCCCTTACTGAAAACCAGTCAAAGTGATTTTGTTATATACATTTGCAAACTTTATGATTTTTATGAAAAAATTTTGTTTTATTGCTGTTGTGAAATTGGCTACAAGTTCAGTGACTATGGGTGAAACTAAGTCTAATATATGACTTAAAAAATACTCAAAGACCTCATTTCTCGAGAGTCCATCCACCATTAATTTACTTAAAGCTATCAAAATCTTTCTATTCTCACATAATTTTTCCAATAGACCTAGTAGGACCATGAAATGACCCAATCAGGTTCATCAAATTTGCCTTATAAGCTTTAAGGAGATCCCAGTAGGACCATTAAGTAACTCGGCCAGGTCACTAGCTATTGGAACACATGAATTTTATCTTTAATGACCCGACTAAGCCAACATCGTAGCCTAGCCAGGTTGATTTCTACTTTTCAACTCTTAAACGTTCAAAAAACAACCAAACTAAAACTCAAAGACTTCAATTTCAAAACACACAGACTTTAAACATAAAAAATACATAAATTAACACTAATGAACTATAAAATACACTTAAAAATACCTACAAATATAGATATAATTTAAAACTATCAAATAGCACACACTTTGCTTTTGCTTGCCCTCGAGCAAAATTGAGCAAACCATATTTTTGAAATAATCAAACTCTAAACTAAGAATCATGCAATTCAAAATCATGATCAACTATTGATAACAACACTCAATGACACCCCAACTAAATTAGCTTCAAACAAGAGAACTTAATGTAAGATCAAAACATTTTAAGAACTCTCCAAATTAAAATCCCAATCCAATCTAGCAATCAAACTACAAAATCAATGTACATCAAAATGTACATGCGATTTTAAACTTGGAACTCTAGAAATGCCATAAGCCTCTCCTTTAGCACCGAAACCCTAAGGTAATCTTTGTTAAATAACTCAAAATAAGATAGAATCATTAGGACTTTGATATGGTTGTAATGTGGCCAAGGTAAATGGTAACAAAAAATAATTAAAGTTAAGCAAAAATAACTTATCACTTGGCAATTGTACAAATCCACATTCTCTTTCAAATAGACTTCACCACACCGGTGTTACCCAAATTATCAACTCTTTACCCAAATTATCAACTCTAGGGAATGCAAAACATTAAAGCATTAAAGAGTAAGGATTCTTGAATTTTCCTTTTATTTCTCACAAACTCAACCAATTTGAGAATTCATAACCTTTTACTCTCTTTTGTAAATACCCCACACTTAAAAACTTGCTATACCAAGCTAACTTTCTAATTCAAACTTCTCTCTTTCTTTTCTTTTTTTTTTCTAAAAAAAACTTAGTTAGCTAAATTTTAGCATCACTAAATAAGATGGTATCCATAATTTATAATCTTTAAAAGTACTATTATATACCTACCTTTGAAAACATCCCTTAACAACAGCCTAATTAAACTCCCTTTTAAAAAATACTGCACTCACTTAAGTACCGATGAAAAATGATCAATCCCAATCCTAGAGTGACCAATTCGTAGAAGGGGAGATAAAGATCTTTAAGCTGTAGGATAAAAGATGTGTGTACTTAAACTATAAAAATAAAACAACTAAAGTTAGAACATAACTAATTAAAATAGGAATACAAAATTAATTAAAATTAAATACTATAATTAATCTATAAAAATAAAACAACTAAAATGAAAATAAAAAACATAAATAAAAACATAAAAAATGACAACAAAATTAATGAACAGAGGGGTTGTGAGATTGTTCAAAAACTTCCTAAATCTCAAAGAAAAAATGAGCTCAACCGATCTCAAACCCAACCAAAAATCTTATTTTCCTCAGCAAGATAGCAAAATCATGGCTCACTCTGGTAGCTGAGAAGACGATGGTGGAGGTGGTAGTGGAAAATGCTCCTAAAAGTGTCAAATAAAGTGCTTCTTATTTAGGCGAAATGCCTCAATGATGTCCTGCAATTTATCAATTTGGCCTACTTTAACATTCAGGTAAGAGTTAACCATTCATAAAGTCTACCGTTTGAGGTGTGGGGTGTACATCAAGCTCTGAAGCAGCGGCCTCCTCCTTTTCATCGGCTTCCTCATCCTTCTTGGAATCATCCTCAGGCATATCTCATGGTAGTTGCATATGACCCTTCATCACTGCTTAAATATACTCAACACAGGTGGTCCAATGTCTTTTAGGAGTATCAGGCATAATCTTTATGTTTTTTAATAGTTTATGATCCATATAAACTGCATATCAAAAGAAGATCTAAATCAGTGTGATTGATAGTCTTAGCAAGTACTATGACCCTACCAACCAAAGTTATTTTCTTTGTAAATCTTGGTTTTTACTAGAGGTCCTTAATCTTCCTTCATAAATAATATGCCTCATTCAATTTAATTCCCTACCATGCACCGTAGTATTAACAATTTTGTCGGATTCACACCACCAGGACCTTTAATGTGTCTAAAGAATGCTAAAGCTAAAAATCAATAAAGAATGCATAATGCATGGATTTTAAGATGATGTGCCTTAGTCCTCTTGGCCATATAAGTTGTAGGCTCAACGTCTTTGAGAATGACCACCCAATTCTTCCTTGGTGTGAAACTAGGCAATTCTCTAGCACCGTCAAATGGAAAACAAAGATACTTTATGAATTCCTTGAATGTAATCTTATGCTTCTTTTGGACTGGAATCCTATAATCCCATCAATGTCAATAGCATCTTCAAAAGAGTAGCTCAAAGTTATCAAGGAATCCCTGGTGATTTTGGGATGAACCTGTTCATTTTTTTAACAAATTCCTGTCATCCAATATTTTCAATCAATTGATTGACTTCTGCTTTCATATTTCAATCCATTGTATCCAAGAATAAATTATTCAAGTAAGCAAGCTTCACATATTCTATCTTGGATAAATACTCATACGTTGTTGCATAACTCGAATGGAAATAGCTAGGCATATTACTCCCATATGAGCTAGAGCCAACATTGGTGCGAGCATGCCTAGGAGCCATTGTATAAACCAATGAGAGCATACAAATGCAAAGATAAAATGTAATTGAAAATATGAAAGCAAAAAACATATGCTTATGGCATTATAAGTAATATTGAAACAAAAGGAATATAAGATTAATTGTAGGAGGCATATTAAGTACAAATAAGACAAATGTATAAAGAGCATAATATTGGAAGGAAAAGGCAACGACAATTGAGCTCAATGACAATATCATTCACCAATAGATGTAAATAAGGCTTATGAGACATCCCGCGATAGGTTAATTCATATAGGTAAACCAGTAAAGAATAAGATCACAAATGCAAGAAGTAAGCAAAAAATGAAAATTATCTTAAAATGAGAGACAAAACTCATCAAATCTCCAAATGCAAGATTACACAATATGAAATTTCACAAATGCACTTCATTTAAGTAGGTCTTAATGAATATGGAAAAATGATTCCTAGGATTTAAAATTAATTTGTGTGAAAAGGGTTTAAAGAAATAGGGTAAAACAACCCAAAATGCTCTGTTAGGCATTTAATTAAACACCTTATAGGCATCAAGAAATAAAGGCTAAATCAAATCAAATCCAAACAATTATCATACCTAAATACAAACAAATCAATCATAACAAAGTGAAACCCCCAAACATCAAACCCCAACACAAAATAACAATGATTTCACACACAATGACAAGCAAAAATAAACCCAGAAAATCATATAACAAAGGAAACCAAACAAGAATAAACTCCACAACACAAAATAGCAAAATCAAATAACATGAAACACAAGTAAAATAAGAAGAAGGAGAATAAACTTACTTAGATTGAAGAACGATTAAAGATAAGAGAAAGATAAAATGTAAAAGGAAGAACGAAATATGAGAGTGGAAAGCAAAGAGTGAAGTGGCTGAAGTTCAAAAATACATAATTATTTAAAACCTCAATAAAACCTGGTAGGACCATATTAGGACCCAATAGGACCAATGCATTCTGCCTTTTTTTCACCTGAAGAACCCAGTAGGACCAAATATGGCCAAACTGGGTTAATTCTCCCATAGGGAATTTTACAACTCATTTTCACTATTATCCCTTCTATTTTTCAACTAAATTATTCTTTCCCATCAATTTATACCTCATAAACTATATGAACCCTTCAAAAATAATGCAGAAGCACATTCTAAATTAAATACAATAATTAAGCACAATATCATTAGAAGAAGTTTCTTGAGTCAAAATTTGTTCATCACAAAATTAGAAGAAGTTTCTTGAGTCAAAATTTGGTCATCAAAAACTTGAAGTCAACACTTTATACTTTTAATTCATAAATTGACTAGACAAACCACAATGAACATAGGGGAGATTAATACCTAAAGTTTGCTTCTTAAATTTCCAAATTTAGGTAACCATTTGATAAAACAACACCTGAGGTTCATAAATCACATGACACATAATAAATAAATAAATAAAAGAAACACAAAACATTAACAACCTAAAATAGTCTACAAAATTTAAAGTAGAGAAAGGTTAGAGATGTAATGGCCATGAATAATATTATCGGAGTGATATCAGGCATGATTATACCAATATTAATGTATTGGATCCCATAAAAACTTTAAAGTTAAGCGTGCTTGAATGAGAGAAATATTAGGATGGGTGATCTTCTGTGAAGTTTCCAATTTGCATCATTTGTGTTGTAAAATTGGAAAATAAGGATTAGACCGGGTTTAGTGGTATAATTTGAGGTGATATTGAGGTCAGATAAGCCCATAAAATAGATAACAAAAAAACTTTCTAGACCGTAATAAGGTTGACTACAAGTTTGATCGAGTTTAAAAATATTTCATAGATCTTTAAAAATTATTTGAATCACATAAACCTATTATAAATAGCCTAAATGAATTTTTGAAAGTGAAAAATAATTTTTTTGATGACTTTGAATTTTCAGATTTCAGATCAATAAAATTGGTCTATAGACTTAAAAAATAATGCTAAAGACCTCTTAAAATATATCTAAACATGTGGATTCACTAGAAATATTATGGAGGATTATTTGATGGTAAAAGATCAATTTTATGGTAATTTTGAAAATCTAGTTTTTGGAACAATAGAAAATATTTTGGTGCCTTAAAACCTATCAAAATAAACTCCAATTGACCCATTTGATTTGTGCACCCTTTAGACCCCTAGTTTTACAGCCATTTTTTGGTTAGAATATTCACCCAAAACCTAAAAAATTTTGGACAAAATTTGGAAAAGAAAGTAGCTCTTCCTCTCCTCCAAAAATATAATATAAAACTTAGTGAAATTCTTCCATTATCACTTGATTTAAGCTCTTACACCATAATATTTCACGGTCTATCAATTTGAACCATTCTTATCATCTCCTAGCAGCCCAAAAATAAAGAAAAATTTAGATTTAAAGTGGAGGAAGTGCATGAAATTGTGAAAAATAAAAGTTTAAAATAAAATCAAGTTAAATTAGTGATATTTTAATGGTTTTAATAGATTTTTAGGTAGATTTTGATATAGAAATTTGTATTTTGGGTTGAATTTGAATTATGAATGAAGAAAGTTGAAGAAATGATTGAAGAATTTAGCCAAGGTGGAGTTTACAAAAATTCAAGTGGAATCAATGGAAAAATGAAAGAAAAAAGATGAAAAAGAGAAGGAATCATGGATGGACCTTTAAAAATATGTAAGTGGATATCTAAACTAACTAATTTCATGTAAATCTTAATTATGTGTGCTTTAGGGTTTTTAATGCAAAAAAAAATGTTTAAATTTAAATTAATGGTAGAATAATGAAATTAAATGTTATAGAATTGGATTGGCATGAAAAATGGTATGAAAGCATGAATAAAAGTGAGAAATTATTTTAAAACCCTATTATGTTACTTAAAGAAACTTTGTTAAATGTGAACTATAATTCAATTGAAATGGTAAAATAATGAAATTTAGATGATTAATAATAAAGTATATGATGTCAATTAAATGAAATTATAGTTGGAGGTAATTCATTAGTTCTGTAATCTATTATGTCCCTTAAGAATTAATCAAATAATGTTGGCATTAATTCAAATTAATGATAGATTAATGTAATTAAATGATGATTAGTGAAATATATGATGTTAAAGGCATGAAACTATAACTAGAAATGGTACATTAGTTATGGAACCTACAATGTAAGTAAATAAAATTAAGGTTAGATAAAAAAAATTAAATTAATTTAAGGGTAGATTTATGTTTACTATGCATGAAAATATGGTATGAATGTGCTAAATGAGCTAAACAAATTTATATACATATGACCTAATAATGGCCGAATAGTAAAGTATAGGAATGGGAACGAATAAATGATGAAAATGATGGAATAAATTAAGATACCTTGATAAAGTGATGAAATAACATGAAATGAATGATAATTAAGGAAGAAGATAACCAAGAAGAAATAGAACTTTAAATGGCCAAATGATAACCTAAGGTTTATTAGGTGATAATTTGAAAATTAATTAAATACTTAACATGAAATGAGTGTTGTAATGATGAATAAACCTAATATGAATGATGAGATCATCAAATTATAATTATACATAATATTGACTAAGTGGAAACAATGATGTTCATATGTGATCTAAATAGATATTAATTGAAGTTGATTGGGTATCTTCATATGATAGCTTAAAATGAACATGGAAATATGTAAAGTATGATAATATATAATAAAACATGATCGATGCATGTGAACTTGGCATGGCTGAATGGTACTTAATGTGGAAATGGCATATTTAACTATATTTGGATAATATTTTACATGTTTACCATGAATGAGTAAATGATGAGCATAAATGAGTATGCATTGAACAAATAAGAATTGTGGCATAATATGAAATGTGTAACACCCTACGTTCATTCATTACATCTAAATATTGTATACTATTCCTAACGGCATCCCATGATTACTATTCATTTGGTACAAATTTCGACAGCATAACGGCTTAAAAACCATGTTGTCTAAAACTACAATTGACACTCCCAAAAGGCAACCTCCACCTACAAAACTCCAAGATACTTCTAAAATCATTCATCTTATCATTGCAACACATTCATAAAATTTCATATACACGTGCTTAAAAATATACATATATAAATAGATTTACTACAAATTTTTATCATAACATAACATACTACATTATTAATCACATATCCAATATCTAATACATAAGTTGTCTAAACTTCATATCCATAAACGCGACACATGTACATGCCATTTTTCTCCTTCTTTATTATGTCCTGAGTACCTATCCCTGCATGCAGTCAACAGACCATGCATTAAGCAATGTTGTTGCCTAGTGGTGGATAAAACTATATAGAATTTAATTTAAATAAATTTATTTTTTATTTTTATTATTGTTATTAATTTTTATTTACCTATTTTTGTGTGTATATATTTTCCAAATTGCCATTTAGTCCTCATTAACTCTATGTTCTTACATTTCCACCTTTTTGATGTCTGACCTTTGTTATTTATAATTCTAACATTAATTTACACTTGAACCCTGCATTTTTGCTTAATTACTTACTAGTCCTTATCTATTACTTAATTTTATTATTTTACTTATTTCCCTTTATTAGAACCTTATTGTGATTGCATCATAGTTTTCAAATTTAATCTCATTGAGCATATTGTTCATGTAATTCAATTTTGATATCATTATAAATTTCTTTTCTTGTTGATTGAATAATACTTTATTGTATTTAATCCTTTAATTGCTCTTGAACATTCCATCTTTTGTGACATTCTCATTTAGGCCTTTACATCTTATTTGTTTTCTAAATATGATAGCTAGGTTCTGTATTTCATTGAATTAACATTTAAGTCATTTTTCTAACTAATTTGACACTTTTGCTACCATTTCTCCTTTTTAATATTTTTCACCATAAAATTACATTTCTTTTCATTTTAGTCCTTAAATTTAATTCCTTTGCAAAGATTTACAATTTCATCTCTATTTTCTCAATTTTTTTACTAAATTACAATTTCACCCTTTATTTACTAAATTTATCCAAAATTTTCTTTTTACCTTTTCTATCTATAATTTTATTATCTACTGACTATTTTAGCCCTTTTTACACTTTTGTATTTTTTATTTCATTTTTATTCCATAATTTACATTTTTGTCTTCACATTTCTTTGTGTAAGGGTAAATTACCATTTTACCCTTTTATTTTACTTTTTGCTAATTTAAATCAGTTTGATCTTCTCATTATCATAATTTTGCTAATTAATCCTTTTGATATCGATTTTTCTTAATAACTTCCACATGTTTATTATTTGAATGTAAAATTATAATTTAGTCCTTCAACATTTTATCTCTTTATACCTGACTTAATTTGACCTCAAATTTGCCTTTTTTTCTTTAATCATTTTTACATTCAATCTTTTCTTATTAAATCTTATGACTAGTATCTAGCAAGTATACTAGATCGACTATTAATATAGAGAAATATATATTAAGATCCCAGATATCGAACCAAAAGAAAACTTGTGTTTATATGAAAGAATTTTGAGTTTTAGAATGAAATTTATGTATTAAATAGAAAAGAAAAATCCAAAAGGTTATAATTTTGAAACTTAATTAAATTGAAAATAGAAAATTAAATAACTAATGAGCAAAATTAAAATAAAAAGCTAAAGTAAGTAAACTAAATCTTAAATGAAAGCAAGTAAACAAAATTGAGAAAAATGAATATTAAAACAACTTTCACTAAAGGAGTATCGACTTTAACTTTAACTTGTAATGACTTACATTCAATAGAAATATCAGTGATTATAGAAAAATTAGATGAAATAAAGCCTAATACCTTGTATCAAGAATATCTTTCTTAAGCATCAAATTCTCTTTTTAGGAATAATTTAACACTTAACATAAAAATCCAATTTATATTCCTAAACATTCATTGAATTCTTTTGCAATTAATTTCAACTCCAATTTATTCTTAGTTATTCCTTTCTTAGTATTAACCAATATTATCAATACATAACTAACTCAAAGTCAGAAAATAATCATGTATAGACAATAAAAAATTAACCAAATAATGTGTAAATCAGTAACAGCGCCTAAACCAATTTTTATTTATTGAATCAATAAACCAATAATTAATCTTAACACAATCAAAGATAAGAATATGCTTAAAACCAAGAAATAATCAACTATTATTGAAATTAAAGCTCAATCAAGTCATCACAATACAAGTTAAGGATTCAAGTATCCTTTAGTAAAAATAAAGAATCTACTCACTATCCATATTGAAAATTAAAGCAAAACTAACGAGAAGAGTAAAAAACATAGAGTTACAAAAGCTCTATTAATTAACTTGTAAAAAGAAATCAGAGAAAACCTCTTGCTTCTTGATTTTATTCTTCACAAACTAAAGAAAAACTGACAAACGTATAAATTAAACTAATTGGCGTTTAAGTGATTAAGTATCTGCTTGATGATTGCTCTTTTCCCATTCTGGTGTTTTTGTCGAGTATTTATAGGCAGATAAAAAGAACTCTAGCTTCTTAGCTTTCAATTGAAATAGGAAAAGAATTCTGGTAAATTTGAAAGTTTCTTTGAACTACAATTTTTAATTTGTTTCACAGCCAAACAAGTTAATGAAGAAAATATTGCATTACCGTTTGTGAGAGGACATAAACTCATGTACAGCTAAGTAGCTTTTTCCTTTTGAGATGTATGGCCATGCATAGGCTTAAATAGCCATGCACGGCCAAGCATGAATTCCTTCCTTGTGGTGCACGGCTAAGCAAGTTTCTACTGCTCTCTATGCAATTCTTCCACTTTTACTCGTTTTTCTTATTTTCTTTATATGTGGTCATTTACAATTTTATGCTCGACCGTGTTAATTGCCTCAGGACTGAATGTAAGAAATCTTACTTTAACTTCTTAAAATTACACATTTACCCTTGAATTTTTTATTTCTTTCAATTAAGCCCTTTTTTATTCAATTTGGCCCTTGAAAACACCTAAACTTACATTATCCCTTAAATTCAACCAATTAAACTAAAATTCAACTAAATTAAAGCTAAATAAACTCAATTAAATGCCTAAAATCACAATAAAACATCATTTAATTTACAACTACCATCTTACATTATTTCTTCTTGTATGTAAAATTATAATTAGGTGCCTAAACTTTTTGTTTAACATGTTTAACTTTATTTGACCTTAATTTTTACTTTTTTAACTACATTTGACTTTTATTCCCTCCTAAATGAAAAATTTAAAATTTGGTCCCGATATTTCTTCATGACTTGATAAATTACATCTTGGTCTCTAAAATTTCCATTATTTTTTATTTTACCCCTATTCACTTGTTTGATCATTTTAACTTTATTAATCATCTTATTGATGTCAAATTATAGTTTTACCCCTGATTTATCACGTAATTATATTTTTACCCTTTTGAGTTTATTAATCATATCTTTCATTTGCTTCTTATCAAATCATATTTATAATCTCTTTTACACCTATTTTACTTTTTGGTCCCTATTTTCTTGTATATTTATGATATTGCCCTTTCTTAGTTATTAATCGTATTTCTTACATTATTTCTAATTTAATTAACTTTATGGCATCCTATAAGCATGTTTTACCATTTTATACTTATTTTCATATATATTTATAGTTTTGCCCCTTGTTTAACTTATTAATCTCATTCTTTATATTATTTCTTACCTACTTATGTTTATGACATTCTTTATATGTGATTTATCATTTAGTTATTATTTTTTTGTAAATTTACTATTTTACACCTAGTGATGACAAGTGAAAATCTTCGAACTAGATATATGGGACGAGGACTATATGAATATAATGCATTATGGTTTGTATGGTGACTACTTGAGCATAGCCATCCCTCAGAACTGTATGTGTGAAGTGACTACTTATGCATAGCCATCTCTTATAGGTAAAATGATCTCGTGATGCTACCACAATATATAGGTCCCTATGGCTAGCCATTATATCTTAATGTCCTGGATAACCCATTGTACACTAAGGGCAACTAATTATCTTACTTTATGTTATATTTTTATGCCAAACTTTATGTTATTTTTATTATATATCATATCTTACTTTCTCATTCTTCATCCGTTCATCTATATCACATGTTAATCCATGATGGACATGGTAAATAACAACCATATGTAATGAATATCTGATATTAACATAATGTACATAATTTGGCCAAGACATTTTATCATACTCCCATAATGGTTTTTCTTATATTATCATGCTTTACAAGCTTTGGTGGTTATTTTAGGCTTTTATGTATTGATAAACATTTAAATTTCTCCATTTTCATTTTATTTCCTTTATGTAAGTCATTATGTTTACATGATGAACATTATCTACATATTGTTTTAAGCTTAAATCATTCTTGATATATTTATTCATCATTCAATTACATTTTTATTCTTAATTTGCATTGAAACATCAAATTAACATATTATACTACATAGTATCTAATTTAGCAAGGATGTAATCTTCCTTAATATGATTCATTCCTACTTCAATTCATGTTTATTTCATATTAAAACATCATATTACTACATTATATTAAATTATTTCACCTTTTATACATCTAATTTCTTAAGGTTACATAATGTTACATCATTATGTACACATGGTAAACATTATATCCATGTATTTATTCAAGCTTAAATCATCTAATTATATTCATTTAACCTAATATACCATATTATATGCTTAGATTGTTAATTAACATCAATTTATCATATTATGCTTCATTATATATAATTCGGCAAACATTGGATTTCCCATTTCCAAAGTGTTTTCTCCACTAATTCCTACTTATATCATCTTAATTCAACATTCTAACATGTTATCACAATTTATTTCACATTTTTATTCAAATTTGTAAAGTTTCATAATGTAAATTCTAAGTAAATTCTAAGTAATTTAATGAAATAAAGTGTAGTTTGTATCCACTAACCTTATTTTGACTTGAGAATAACCTACTCTTCATTCTCCTCTCCTTCTTTCTCCTTGCCTTTGTCTTTCCCTTGAATTTCCTCTTTAGGCTAAATTTAAAAGAGAGAAACTAATGAGTTTTAGCTATGAATTTAAAAAAATAAAAGCTACTAAAGAACTCTAACAATCATGCTCTACATGCCTATAACAAAATTCCTAACTAATTCTAACAAAAACTCAAATAGTTACCTAATTATTTTAATATTCTCTCACTAAAAATTCTCAAATTTCAAGCATATTCTTGCTTTAATTCAATTTCTAGGATAAAAATGGAGTATATAGGTAAAATTTGGGCTTGAAATATGGTGGGAGGAAGAAGAAATGTAGAAAAAATGGTAGAATGGTAAAGAAAAGGGTTGGTTTTGTTTTCTCAAAAAAAAAGGAGGAAAATGGTAGATTTTTGGGAATAATTATAGATGATTCTAGACCCCTTTAGTCTTCCCTTAAGTCCATAAAATCTAAGGCTAAGATTCCTCCATCTACTATTTGATCTAAAGGCTTATTTTTAAGCTACTTGTCACCATTTCATTAGTCCCTACACCTCTTTAGGCTATATTTTTGCATGTAGGTGATTATAGCTCATTTATAATGACATTTATGGCTTTACTTATTTTAAATATGGGAATTAAGCCCTTTAATTAATTTAATCTTTAATTTTTGCTGATTTTTACCCTTTTTTAGAAATCGATGTTCTTCTTATTAGAATTTCCTAAGTGAATTACACAACTATGAAGAAAGAACTTCTAGCAACTGTGTTTTCCTTTAAGAAGTTTTAGTCTTACTTGATTCAAGCTAAAGTGATAGTATGGTCAGATCATATAGCTTTATGACATCTTTTTGTTAAAAAAGATTTTAAATCAAGATTTATTCGATGGGCACTTTTATTACAAGAGTTTGACATGGAAATCAAGGATAAGAAAGGAAATGAGAACTTTATAGCTGATCATTTATCAAGATTAGATTATGAAGATATTAAAAAGGGAGAAATGCTTGACTTATTTCCCAATGAGCAAATTGGTGATATATTATTCTATTGTTATGTATGTCACATGGTACATTGATATAGCTAACTATCTTGTTGGTGGTTATCTTCCAAAAGGGTATGCATAGTAGCAAAAGAAAAAGTTAAAATCTGATGCAAGGCACTATTTATGGAATGATCCATACTTATTTAAGTAAGTTCCAGATCAAGTGTTACGAAGATACATTCCTAAAGAGGAACAATTTGATATCATGAAACCATGCCATGAAGAAGAGGTTAGAGGTCACCATGGATCGAATCGTAAAGTAACTAAATTCTTATAGTCATGCTTCTTTTGGCTTTTTATTTTTAATGATGTTAAATCTCTTATATCTTTTTGTGATAGGTTCTAATGTATTGGTAATATCTCTAAGAATGATGAGATGCTATTGAATAATATCTTTGAGATAGAAATTATGGATGTTTGGGGAATCAATTTTATGGGACCATTTTTGAACTCTTTCGAAGTTAAGTATATTCAAACTGCTTTTGACTATGTTAGCAAATGGGTAGAGGCCATATCTACCAGGATGTGTGATGTATAAGTGGTGTTTAAATTCCTTAAGAGGAGTATTTTTACTTTGTTCGGGGCACCAAGGGTTATTATTATCAATGGTGGCAAATATTTTGATAACCATTAGTTAAAAATTTTGCTTTAAAAATATGGTGTCAAGCATAAGATCACAACCCCATACCATTCCCAAGCCAATGGGCAAGTAAAGGTGTCTAATAGTGAATTGAAATCAATCCTGAAAAAGAATGTCAATAATGCTAGGAAGGATTGGTCTCATAGAATAAATAAGGTTGTATAGGCCTATAGAACCGCATTTTAAACGATAATAGGTATGTCTCCATTTAGACTTATTTTTGGGATGGCATGTCATTTGTTATTCGAACTTAAACATTAGGCATATTAGGCTACTAAGTTTCTTAAATTTGATTTGAGAAATGCAAGATAGAATAGATTTTTATAGCTCAATGAACATGATGAATTTTGACTTTGGTCATATGAAAATACAGCTACAAATAAGGAGAAGACAAAGCATTGGCATGGTAAGAAGTTGGTGCAAAAGTATTTTGTTTTAGGAATGTTGTTATTGCTATAAAACAGTTGTGCAACGCTCACTTTTATTACCTTTTATTTACTTATTTCTTTACTAAATTGCTTGCTGAAAAACATATGTATGCATATTTAAAGCACATTTACAAGTAGTTCATTACATATGTTCCTCATTCTTTACATTGAAAATATTACAAAAATAACTAAACTACCAAAATTTGTCTTCGTTTGCCCTTCTCCTAATGGCCCGCATATGTTGGATTGAAGATCGATTCTTCAAATTCACACCTGTATACCTACATAGGAAGAACACCTATATTGAGCTATAGCTCAGTAGGGAGTAAAAATAATGCAATTTTCCAATAAACATTACATGATAGCATTTTTAAAAAAACTAGTTTGTTCCATCATATCACAATATGCATAAACATACAATAACCTATAATCTATTTAGTGACACTTCAACATTCAATAAGATACACTAACACTACTAATGAACATTTAAAACATTTACACTTTTACCATTCACCAATATACATGTCAAGTTAAATCACTATCTTAGCCTAAATTTCTATGAATGGTGGATACGGGTACAAACACTTGACACTGATAAGAATTATCGTACACTCAAGACATAATAGTCTTAGGTCACTTGACACCATTAGGTATTGTATCACTAGGTAGCTGCGATCACTATCCCTTTATAGGCATGCTTATCTATCCATTACTAGGTGAAATTTAGGCTTTCAATAAATCATGAAAAACTTAAGAACAATGTATGTCATATATTTAAAACCATAGCATCAATACACTCATTAAATTATGCAATCATATCACTATATCATGTCATGCATATTCAATTACACTAGCGATACAATACAAATTGCTCACCATTCATCTAGTAATGAATAACATTGCTAATACAACTATTCGTGTTCATTGATTTTACAAGTTTTTATGTATTAAGCCATAATAATTAACTTTACTTCACTAGTTCATTATGTTTTATACTCGTTTATGTCACAAATTACTATTGAGTTTATGTTTAAAATGCTCTAGTAGTATTTAGGGAGGTTTAGGTATGCTTTGTTATCAATTTGGGTCCTCAAAATAACACTAATTAAAACATACCAAATAGACATCTCAAACCATTCTTGTCTTCTTCAATCATGGCATACACTCAAGCTAAAGTGTCAAAAATATTAAGTTTATCTATAGTCTTATAAGGCATTTAGCCTTTTCTACGTTTACCTCTTCTAGTAGTTCCTACAACATTAACATTACTTTCGCTTGCTTATAAGGCTAAGCTTTTTTGGGTGTAAGGACAATTGGCTAGTACCTGCTCTATACTACCACACTTAAAACAAGCCCCAGTAAGCCTCCTGCACATACCCTTATATATCTTTTGACAATGCTTGCATATCAATGGTGTGCTACTTTTACTAGAAGGTGTTGTAGTACTAATAACTGAAGCTAGTTTTTGAGTTGAACCTTAGGTAGCTTCTTTACTTTAAGCTTCATGATCTTTCTTATTGCCAATTACTCCATTATCTTACACTTTTCTCTTTTATTACTTCTTTTGCTTCATTTGTTCGCTGTCTTCCACCTTCATGGTAGCCTCAAGCAACTTATAACAATTCACTTTTCCTCGAATGGTCTCATTTAAACCATCCTCAAATTGCCTACATCGAAATTCTTCCATCATTAGTGTGTTAGGCACTTACTTGCTAAGTTGACTAAACTTCTTCTTATATTCTTTTACTGTCATATTTTTTTGCTTTAAGCTCGCAAATTCTTTCCATTTAACCTCTTTATAAGCTTTAGTAACATATCTCTTCTTAAATCCTTGATAGAAGAAGCCCCAGGTTAACTCTGCAGGTCATTGGTGATTTTGAAGCACTAATTTCCAATAATGTAAGCTACACCTTATAATATGGACACTACACATATAACTCATTGATCTTATAGATATTTAATCTCTTATAGTATCCCATCTACTTTTTCTAATAAAAACTCGGCTGCATCTGATCATCTATTGAGGTACCTATAAAATCTTCCACCCTTCTCTTTCTAATAAGATCCGAATGAGCCTTTGGAGCAATCAATATGTCTATTATCTACATTATCCCTTACACAAACACTAGATTTTTTGGAGGTTGTTGCTTAGGTGCAAGAGGATTACCATTCACTGGATTTACACTCTTAGCTATTCTACCTACACCTTCACTAAGATCATATTCAATCTTAACCCTATATATGACAACATCTGCATTAAGGCCATAACATTATATAAATACACATGTCTAGTCTCTTTTCTAATACCTTATCAGCCAGAACCGCCTAAACCTATGCTCTGATACCATAATGTAACACTCGCTCTAATTACCTTTTGTTTACATATTTCTTTACTAAATGGCTTGCTCAAACACATATGTATACATATTCAAAACATATTTACAAGTATTTTATTACATGTGTTCCACATTATTTACATTGAGCAAATTAAAAAAAAATAACTAAAATACAAAAATTGGTCTTCACTTGTCGTTCTCCTAGTGGCCCGTAGATGTTGGCTTGAAGACCAATTCTTAAAATTCACACATGTATGCCTACAAGGGAAGAACACCTGTGCTAAGCAATAAATCATTGGGGAGTAAAAATAGTGCAATTTTCCAATGAGCATTACATGACAACATTTAAAAAAAAACTAGTTCATTCTATCGTATCAAAATATTCATAAACAAACAATAGTAACCTATAATCCATTCAGTGACCCTTCAATATTCAATAAGATACACTAACACTATTACAAAACATTTAAAATATTTGCAGTTTTATCATTTACCAATATACATGTCAAGTCAAATCACTATCTTTACCTGAATTTCCATGAATGATGGATACGAGTACAAACACTCGACACTAACAAAAAGCATCACTCGACACCATTAGGTTTCATATCATTAGGTAGCTGTGATCACTATCTCTTTATAGGCATGCCTATCTATCCACTACTAGGTGAAATTCAGGCTTCCAAAAAATCATTAAACACTTATGAATAATGTACTTCATATATTTAAAACCATAGCATCGATACACTCAATAAAGCATGCAATCATATCACTATATCATGTTATGCATATTCAGTTACACTAGGGATATAATACAATATGCTTATCATTCATCTAGTAACACATAACATTGCTAAGATGATTATTCATGCTCATTGATTGTACAAATTTTTTGAATTAAGCCTTGGTAATTAACTTCACTAATTCATTATGCTTTATACTTATTTTATGTTACAAATTACTCTTGAGTTTATTTCAATTTGTATATCAGTTTAGGCCTAGTAAAATGTATTTTAAGGCATAGTTATCTTCTACAAAGTTCTTGCACTATGTCTTTAGATTCCAAAAACTCAAATTTCACTTCATGTAAGCTTTTATATCTCAAGATATCTATAAAATATTATAAATTGTTCCACATGACAAAATAGCAAAGGTTTGTCAATTTAAGCTCAATTTCGAATAGTTTGAAAGCAGATTCAGGTTTTAGGGTCTTCTAAAATGTTGTAGACCTATGTCTTGTCTTTTATTTCCAATTTGTATCACTTCATCTAGACATCTACAGAAAAACTTATGCTCACTACACTGGAGCTGGTTTAAGTGAACCCTAAATAGATTTTCACTATTTCACTTTCTAAAGCACGAATCATCATTCTCACATAACAACAACATCCAAAATTATGTCTAACATTAGACATAAAACACTACAAGAAAAATCTATTTTACTAATGGAATTGAATGAATTTTGGTAGGAAAATAAAATTACTAATGGAATTTAGCGACGAAAAATTGCATTGGAGAATGGGTTGTTAGCACTTTTTACCCATGAAAATTTTTTCATCGGTAAAGTTACCGATGGAAATTTTTCCTTCAGTAAAGTTACCAATGGAAATTAAATCCATTGGGTGGTGTAGATAAAAAAATTGTCATCATTTGCTATATTTACTAATAGATTTAATTTTTGTCATCAAAATTATCAACGAAATTATATTTTTCGTCGAAAATTTTACCGACGGAAACCATAATTTCGCAAGCAAATTTCCAATGGAATGGTATGTTTCATAGGTAAATTTTACGACGGTAAATATATTTCCATTGGTAAATTTACCTCCTACTAATAATAATAATAATAATAATAATAATAATAATAATAATAATAATAATAATAATAATAATAATAATAATAATAATAATAATAATAATAATAATAATAATTCTTGAAAAATAACTCATTAAACCTTAGATAAAAAATAGATTTTTACAAAAAGTTGAAGGATTAAGACCTCAAACACTACAACTCCAAAGGTTAACAACATATTTAGGCATCCTCAATGGGAAATAATTTGTATTTACTATAATGCATGCATAAAGAATAAAGTGAAACTTGCAATTAAATGCACCATCAAAAGCACTTTTAAAACTAATCATGCATGCATAAATATTTCTCAGCATTGAGTAGCTACTTATGAAATTATTAGTTTTGAGCTTCTTTTAGAAAGTGTATACACACATACAAACACATATTATTAAGTACAAGCTACACTACATTATTATGATTAGAGTACTCTCCAAACTCTATTTCCATCATTTCTTTCACTAGTTGTTCTACATCACAAAGTTGAGCAATCATTAGCGTAAAACCTTTAAGGGATAAAAATTTATCTTCTTTAAATCATTTTAAAGGAATTAGGGTGCTTAATATTTCAAATATAGACAATCTACCAGATATTTTAGACCCTGTAGATTGTAATTCTCTCAAATATATATTAATCTCTACTTTTTACTTTTGTTGCATAAACCTAGTTGTAAGGGCCCAATTTTGGCCCTAGGAGGATTCATGAAAATTAATATCACATTAAGATCTAATTAAGATTAATTACATTAAAATATTATAAGTTAAGACATTGTTAATTTTTTATTTAAGTGATAAAGAGTAAAATAGTCATTTTACCATAGGCATAATTGGAATAAAAATATTATTAAGTGGTTAATTAAGACTTAAGTATGTTATTGTGGGTTAATTTTAATAAAATAAAGGATGTTGGGGTACAATTAAGAGAAAGAAAAAAGTTAATTAAAGGGTGAAATTTAAAAAGATGACAATATTTAGGGTCAATTTTAAAATAAAGGAAATATGGGATAAGATTTTAAAATAGACTAATAGTTCATGGGCTAAATTAATATAGGATAGTAATTTTAGGGCCAATGTTAAATGAAGGAATTAGTTGGGGAGTGATTTCATAAGAGAAAGAAATATGGGGATTGAATTTTGAAATAAAAGTGACTGGGGGAAGATTTTTGACATGCAAATTTGTTAAGGACTTGAAGGAGACTTCTCCACCCACTTTACACTTTGGAGCATTTCATGTTGGAGAGAATAAAACCTCTTTAAGTTTATAAATAGGGGGAGGGACGAATTGTGAAGAAAGAACATAGATTTTTCCTTCATCTCTCTCTAAGAGAATAGATCTTTCTCTCTATTTTCTCAAAGAATTTCTAATGCATGTGGCTGGGTTTATGGATTTTGAAGGTGAAATGTAAAGGTATAGGGTTAAATTTCATCTTCTACCTCATCTTATTTCTTATTATTGTTATATATTTCAAGAGAGAAGTTATAGGAAATTAATGCATGTATGAAATGTAAATCGTAAAAGACGAAGTTAAGAAAAACAAGAGAAAAAGGAGTTGAATAAAGATTGAAGAGGAGTAATACTTTATTTTCATGCATATGTGTTAGAGAATGAAAAGAAGATATGGATTAATTTCATGAAATTGTGAATATAGATTGTGAAAATTATATCTTGGTTTGCTTATATGGAAGAATGCATGTAAGGACCATGAACCTATTTCTGTATTTCATTGATATCTTGAGTTTTAAGATTTTGATTTGAATAAAACTAGTTGGTACTTCATCCTAAGACATAAACCTAAAATTTTGTAGGAGAAACCTACACTTGATTCTGCTTTTAAGTGCTCTTAAAATAAACTTGAAATTTGAATTAAGCTGCTTCCTAGTTGCTAGAAATATGTTGTTGTATTTTTGCTATAAATTTTTGTAGAGAAGTCAAAATAATTTGAAACAAAATTCTGGTTAAAATAGACTCATAAAATAACAATTTTTTTGAAGGAATGTTTTTTAAATTTTGTACCTATTTTATTCTAAAAATTTATTAATTGGTGATAAAAACTGAATTGGATACAACAATGTGCTGTTTAGAGAACAAGAATAGGTCTTAGTAATTTAAGTATATCTCTTGTTATAGAGGTCAAAATTTTATGAATCAAATTTTCGGTTAAATTATACTTATATTTCTATAATTTCTATGAAGAAATCATTGTTTCATTATACTTCTAATCATGTCAAAACATGGCTTGAATTTGAAACTCTTTGCAGCATTATTTTTGGGACAATCTTTAATATTATTGTTATATCTTGAAATGTAAAAATGATAGTTGGGTATTTCTAGTTGATTTATAAAATATACTCTCATATCTACCTTTTCTATGAAGAAAGCATAATTCGTTTCTGTTACTAAGTATGTCAAAAAGTGAATTGAACCTGGAACTATTGATAGTACTTTTTCAAGGACAGTTCTCAATGTTTTTGTAATATCATAAAAAGTAAAAATGATATTGATGCTATTTTTACTATTCCTGAAACTAGAAACATAATAGATCATGTTTGTATTAGATAATTTTGCCCAGAAATGTCTTTAGATAGGTCTAATATAGCTTTCAAAACAAACTTGAAATTCTCTCATTGCGCAAATTTGTTATTTGAATTTGCCAAGAACCATCTTAAACCTCTCTTGAGTATTTTTGTATTATAAAACCAACGCATAAAGGAAATTAAATGTATAAAATATATAATAGTATATTATTGAAAAGTATTAGGTATGATTATGTGATGAAGAATGTGTATTGTGATTGCAATGCTAAGGTAAATTAGTATGTACCCACTTGAGATAGTATGAATATAACATTATATAAGGATTATATATGATGCCTATATCTTTATGCCAAAAGTATAATTACAATGATAATAAAATGGAAAACATTGTTGTATGGAAAGAAAATAGTTGATAAAGTATATGAATACATGAAAGTATATTTAATTGTAGATAATTTGACAAAATATATGATGGCATTTTTTTAGGAGATGGTTTATACAAGTATATATACTAAAATTGCAAGTTTCCCATTGATTGTTTCTTTGAGTAAAATTGTATAAATTGTTATATGAATTGTGAATATATGTTTATGCACTAGAGAAGGTATATTTTTACATTATTATGTACACGTGCAAATGGAATAATATAGGGATAGTCTTGATATATGAAATGAACATGAATGCAATATTAAACAGGTATGTAATATTACTTGATTGACATAGTATGGCTATGCATATATGTTGCCCAATGTTAGCATGCTAAAGTGCATTATTACATGAAAGTTTGTTTAATTACATATAATCTAGCAAAGTACATGACTACGGTAATTTATGCTTAATTATGGAAATCAAGCTAAAATACATGATCGCAATATTATATGAGACTATGTATACATGTATTACATTAGAGATTGCATAAATTGAGACACCCTAAGTCTAGCACCTATAACATAAATTATGTTATGCATTCTAATCATATATAGAAGAATGTTAAACCATTAAATCCACATTAATCATTCCAATGGTCCCTTATTAGTCAACCTATATATTAATTAGGTGTCTCTCATTACTCAATTTATTTTAATTACATATGCACAGGCACTCATCACGTAAACCATATATACAATTTCATGCTAGAAATTACTACTCTAGTTTTCATATTTATTCTTCTGTATAGCATTCAACATTTTATTATATATATATATATATATATATATATATATGACCATCCTAGATCCTATAAGCATGCACGTACTAGCATTTTCATGATGAGCTTAATACAATATTATCTTTCCATATGACATACATATATTATATAACCTACTATACATATTAAACATACTAAAAAAAAACTTATACAAAATTAACCAAAAATCCTTACATCAACTTCTATGAACTGGTGTTGGCTTATCTTGAAGCAGAGTATGTTCCTAAGCAAAAGCTTTAACTATAGAAGAACCTACACGGATAAAATAATATGTACTAAGCTATAAAGCTTAGTGGGGAATACTAATCATGGAAGACAACCTGTAAGGACCCAAAATAGGCCCTAGTATAATTCAAGGGAAATTACATATTATTAAAGCCTAATTAAGCATTATTTGATGAATTATTAAGAGCTAAACTATTAATTGGGGCAAAAATATTATTAAGTTATCAATAATTATGTGATAAATATGTAAATTATATGGTATGAATTTTATAAGGTCATAATTAAATTATTATTGTTGGTTTAATAATATTCAAGGTTGTAATTGAAGTATAAAGTATTAGTTTAGGGGTCATTTTGTAAATTCAGCATCTTTAGGGCCTAATGTGAATAAAGGAGATATTTGAGAGGTTAATTTAAGAAGAAGAGTTAGTGGAGGGGTCACTTTATAACATGCAAAAAGATGAAAGGCAAAAGTGTAACATGCAAAAGATAGAAAGAAGTTAGTGGAACATGCAAATTTTCAAGGGACCAAAAAGGGAATTTTCCCTAACTATTATAAGTAGTCTTTTTACTAGTGGAATGAAAGAGAAAACCAAGAATAGGGAAGGTGGAGAACGCCATTTAGAGAGGGAAATATATAATTTCTTCATTCTCCTCTCTTAAGCTCTTGGTTAATCTTTAAGAAAAATCATTGAAGAATTCTTGCATGTGGATTTTTGAAGAATAAATTAGTGTATGTCTACAAGGTAATTAATTTAATTTGATGATTCTTCTTCTCCTTCTCCATCTTATTGTTTTGGTTAATAGTAGATTGAGTTAGATGCTGAAATTTGTGTTAATTGATGAAATTATTGTGAAAGGAAAAGAAGGAGAAAACTAAGATCATTAAGAAGAAGATAGTGAAAGAAAAAGGAGAATTTAAAGAAGATTTGAGTTGCATGTCCAGGTTTGGGAACTATTATTTCTTGCATGCATTAATATTGTGTTGATTATGGATTTTATAAGTATATTGACTTGAATTAAGATATTAGACATTAATGTGAAAGTGCTGTCCAGAAATTCGGATTGACCTCCAATGACTAATTTGATCATAAATTGAGTTTTTGAACTCCGAATTTGATGTTATTAGTTGGGTTAGAACCGAAACTTCTGTGCCTACAAATGTTATAGAAATAGAAATACTGAAATTCTGCCTCTAAGGTCCTCAAAAATGCCCAAAACAGTAGCCTTTGAAAGAAGAAAAGTTAATGAATTTGAAATTCTGAGTTAAGTTTCTATGAACCAGTTTCGGAATTTTGTGGATATCTTGAATTTTAAAACTCTGATTTGAGTAAACTCAGTTGGTACTTACTCTTAAGATTTGGACCTAAAATTTTGTAGAAGAAACCTATATTTAATTCTGCCTCTAAGTGCTCCTAAAATTAATTTAAAATTCGGACTGAACTGCTACCTAGTTGTTAAGAACATGTTACAGTATTTTTGCTATAAATATTTATTGAGAAGTCGAAATCCATTGAAACAAAATTCTGGTTAAAATAGACTCATAGGAGCATCATTTTCATGAAGGAAGGTTTTTTAAATTCTGTACCTATTTTATTATATGAATTTATTAATTGGTGATAAAAACTGAATCGGGTGCAGTAAAGTGCTGCATAGGAAATGAGAATGGACTGTAGTAATTTGAGTGTATCTCTTGTTATAGAGGTTTAAATGAGATGATTCCAAATTCTGATGAAATTAGACTTATTTATCTACAACTTTTGTGAAGAAAGCATAATTTGATTCCGTTTCTAAATATGTCAAAGAGTGACTCGAATTCAGAACTGTTGACAACACTTTTTCAGTGGACAGTTTGCAGTATTTTGTGCATAATTAATTTTGTAGAGGTCAAAATGCTATGATTCGAAATTATAATGAAACTAGACTTAAATGTCTACAATTTTTATGAAGAAATCATGTTTTTTTTTGTGTCTCTAAATATGTCAAAAAGTAACCTAAAATCGGGACTGTTGACAGCATTATTTTCAGGAACAGTTCTCAATGTTTTTGTAATATTTTAAAAAGTAAAAAAATGATATTGATGTTATTTTTAATGTTCCTGAAACTAGAAACATAATGAATCATGATTTTAAAAGATAATTTCGACCATAAATGTCTTTAGATATGAAATAAATAGGTTTCAAAATGAACTTGAAATTCTATCTCTATGCAGAATTGTTATTTGAGTTTGCCAAGAACCATTTTAAACATCTTTTGAGTATTTTTCTATTATAGCAGCGCACAAAGGGAACTAAATGTATAAACTAAATAATAATATATAAATGTAAAGTATTAGGCATGATTATGTGATGAAGAATGTGTATGGTGATTGCAATGTTTAGGTAAGTTATTGTTTACCTACTTGAAATAATATGAATATAACGCTATAGAAGGATTATATGTTATGCCTCTATGCTCATGCCAAAAGTAAAATTACAATGACAATAAAATAGAAAGTATTGCTGTATGAAAAGAAAATAATGGATAAAGCATGGTTAGATGGAAGTACGTTAATTATCGATAATTGAGCAAATAACATGATTGCAATTGTTTATATTTTATGAGATGGTGTATACATGTATGTACACTAATAAAGGTATAACTTTTAATTGATTATTTACATGAGCAAAGAAAAAAACGTGTGGATTGTGCTATAAGATGTGTTTACATGCTTATGCACTAGAGATTGGGTATTTCTTATTTATACATGTACAAAATTGTATAATATTAGTACAAGCATGATAAATGAAATTTATATAAACAACATGTGTTTAAGAATATATGATGGTATTGCATAGTTAATTGAAACATGTCATATAACAAATGTATAAAATATTATACTTATTATTTAGTTGAGATAACATGTACATGCTTACATATTTTATGAATATGAATTGTTATGCTTAAGCATGAGAGAGCAATTAGGTATATTCATGTATAAATACTTGAATGTCATATAAGATGGTATGTGAGAGAGTTACATGTTGTAAAGCAAGTTTCAAGTATTGTTAGGTATTAAACCCAAGGTGTGCATGACATGATATGACATGATATGTTATATATATATATATATATATATATATATATATATATATATATATATACACGTATGTATGTAAGATACCTAGACGTATACAATGACAAAAAAGTAAAGCATGGAACAAAGATGTTTAATCATGAGCATGATATAGTGTTATAGAAAATTATTTCTATACATGTATATGATTATGATTATCCTGCTCATAGCCATGAATAGATTTATACTATTATGTATATAAATGCATGATTGAAAAGGGATCATTCCTTGAACTAATTTCAAGTAGAAAATAGCAATACTCAATAATGTGTATGATCACATGTTTAAAGAAAGTATTACATGAACATGGATACGATTACCTTGGACATCATTATACATGGGTTTTGACATACACATATGTATATGATTGAACAAAGTAAAGCAACATTTGGAAAATAAAGTAAAGAGATATATTTGCCTGCTTTTAGAGTTCAATTGTGGATAGATAGGCGCCTATAGGGAATTGCAGCTGCCACAGTCGACCTTTTTAGGTCCACAGTAATAATTAGTGAACTATGAACTCATAAATTATGAATTTGATTTATTTGGATATCGAAATGTAAGAGATATGTATAAGCTTGTATGTTAGTGATGTCTTTTAATTGTTACATGGTCTTGTATGATTTTTCTTATAATTACTCATTTAATTGTTTCTATTGGGAAATGATATGCAATATCTTATATGTAACGATAAGTCACTTATAAACTTGTAACTGGTGAACTGTATATGATTTATATTTGAGATGTAAGTAAGATAATATGTCAACACATGAGTAATCTGATAAATAATCAAGAAAGATTGGTAAGTCAAGTGATTAGATAAGAATAACATACAAGAATCCAAAGTAAACTTGATGTGTTAGACTTTAAGGGTATAATTGTATGTATTTGCATTTTGACGACCTTTAAAAGAGGTCGTCCTCATGTTTTTTCCCCACTAAGCTTTATAGCTTAGCACAGGTGTTTCATCCGTGTAGGTTGTTTGGGTGATATCTACAGCTGAATGGCCAACTCAAGTCAACAAGAGAGATAGTTATAGATTTTATTTTCGAGCTATTTGTATATTGTAAAGATGTTAAATAGATGTTATATTTTGTAAAGAGACTGTAACGTACATTGAAAAGTTTTTAAAAGTATAGCACTCTTATGTATTAAGTTTGATTATATGTTCTAGGTGTAATTGGTATATGTTTATGTTGCACAGAATACATGTGTAATGAGATGGATAAAGTGATATGTATAGATTACAGGATAAGGGTGCTACACAACCACTCACAGTGATTGTCAAAATATTATAAATCATACATCAATTAAAACATTAAATATGACATGTTAAAGATAAGTATATGATAAGAGATAAAATTTTAAACAACAACGTAATCATACATTTACTTCAGCATCTATGAATATCATCATTACATAAATGATCTATAAATTTATATATATAATACATGCATTAGAAACTATGGTTAAACAAGTTATCCCATGTAACATAAATGATCTATAAATTTGTCCTGCTTAAGTTTAAAAGTGGATAACGGAAATGGTAGATACCCGAGGGTATCGAAACGATGGATATTCGAGGATATCAAAATTATAGACCCAAACGGGATCGACTGTACGATGGACCGATCAAATGGACCTAAACGAGGTCAGCCAACAACCCAAATAGGGTTGTTCATGATCCATAGGATCAACTGTAATTTAGACCCAAAAATATCAATGGTAGCAGCTGCAATATCCGTATAAGCCCCTATCTATCCACAGTTGAACTCAAATAGCAGGCAACACTATGTTCAAGTTCATTTCATATATAATACTTGTGCTTATATCATACAATTTGCACATGTATGTGATAATATAAAAAAAATGCACAATCTTTAGTGTATATACATGTATTCATAAATTCATACAACAATATGAGTATCGATATTTGAACATATATCATCGAGATCATGTACTTTAACATGTTATCATTCAAGCACCACATGTGAATATAGTTATGCTAAAATATTTCTTATTTCATAGTATAAGTGTATGTTCAAAAAAAAAACCTACTCTATCATTAGAGTATAAACATGTAAGAATAATTGCATATAACAAGCATGTACATAAGTTTGATCATATATGAATATTTTTATATCATTATCAATAATCTTTACTTATGTACATTTATGATTACATATAAGCCTTGATCAAAAATCATATTACATGACATATATAATTCAATGTGCTTCCATTAGGCACACATTTAATATAAAAACATTTAAAAATTTATATGAAATACATTAAAAATTCTACCTCCAAAATTCTGCACAAAGGCAAAATTCTGGATTTAACTTGTGTGCCATTTTTTATTTATAAAATATCATTTTTAGACCAAGTGATCTTCTACAAACTTCTTCCCATATGGGTCAAGTTTCCAAAATATCAAGATTCATATTAATATCATATCCGTAACTCAAGATATTCAAGAAAAACCATAAGCTGTTCATACTACCAAAAATATTTTTTTTTATTCCCACTTATAAAATTCATAAAATAAAATGGGGAAAGAATTAGATCAACTTGTCTTCATCAAAATTCTGCTCCTAGGTATTTAGCTTGTCCAAAATTTTACAGCATAACATTTTGACTCATTTACCAAGACTTATGTCCAAAATACCAAAATCTATTCCTTAACAGTACAAACAGTTCTTACGAGTTTCATGCTAAAATTTGATATGCTTGAAAATAAAATTAGGCATTGCTTCCTCGTATGAAATGTATATTTAGAAGTCTATTTTTCATAGAATTTAACCTCATAGTACTCCAACCACTGTACGCAAAAATATATCATAATTTCTACAATCTATTCTAGAATCAAAATTAACAGCTCTCATGAATTCAATTAAATATTTGGATGACTTAAAGGTAAATTTAGTGTTAGATCCCTTCTACAAATTTGTAGACATTTCTTATGTAACTTTAGAAATTTGAAAGATCTCAATTAGAGTTTTCTAACTTAATTTATGGTAACATTACAGCCAATAATTCATAAGATTTTCATGTCCTCACTTATTGTAACACTTCCTAAAATTATTATCCTTTTTAATTGATCATACTATCAAACATTTAAATCATAATTCAAATTTAATTATCCACATGCAAGTATGAGAACCCTAATTCCCATACCTTGGTCGAATTCCCTTTTGTCTTCAATCTTTTATGAGTCCTTTACCTTTGTTCTTTCGACCTCCTTCTTTTCCTTAATGATTTATACCTAATTGTTCTTAAATCATAAACATGCAAAAGGTTTTTTTTTCAATAATTCTTAGAGTGATTGAAAGAATTTAAGAAAGTGAATGAGAAAGAAACAAAATCTGTATTTTTCCACTAAGTGATGTCATCCACCTCTCTTTAATTTCTACTCTAATTTTAAGCTTCTATAATGACAAGGAAAATTTCCTTCTTAATCCTTCCACATTTTGCATATCACACATAATTCTCTCTAACTTTTTCATGTTACACAATGACCATTCCTCTTTTATGCTTCTCTTAAATCAACCCCTCACTTTTTCCCTTTATTTATAATTAACCCCTTCAAATGCCATATTAACAAATTGACCCCTAAATTTACACTTCATGCTTCAATTACATCATTGAATAGTATTAAACCAAAATACTAAATTTTATTTTCATGCTATTAATATAATAAAAAAAATTATTAATTGTCTCATACCCCATATACGAAATACAAATTCTTAATTTATTCTTAATCGAATATAATCCTATTAAAGCATGCATTTCAAACTAGGGTCATGTTAATGACCTCACAATTCTCTCCCCCTTAAAAAATTTCATCCTCAAAATTCATACCTATTTCAAAGAATTAAGGATATTGCTCTCTTATAACTACCTCCAGTTCCTAAGTTACTTATTGTACACCATGATGCAATTTTAATACATTTCTGATAACTGTTATTATAAGCAAATTCCATTAAAGCCATATATTTGTCCCAACTTTTCGAAAACTCCAAAGCATATCCCCTCATCATATCTTCTAGAACTTGAATAACCCTTTCAGATTATCCATCCGTTTGAGGACAAAAAGCTGTACTATACTTGAGCCGAGTTCCCAAAGCCAGCTGTAAACTCTACCAAAATCTCAATGTAAATCTTGGATCTCGATAAAAAATTATGGATACCGATATACCATGCAACCATAAAATCTCATTCACATACAATTCTGCAAACTTATCCAGAGAATAATCTATTCGAACTGGTAAAAAGTGAGCAACTTTTGTTAACTTATCCACTATTACCCAAACAGCATCATATTTCCTTTGAGTAAGAGGCAAACCAATCACAAAATTTATGATAATGTCTTCCCACTTCCACTGGGAAACTGGAATGGGATTTAAAAGACGCGAAGAAAATTGATGTTCTGCCTTCACTCGTTGACATGTTAAACATTTAGAGACATACTCAACATCCCTCTTCATGCCAGGCCACCAATAAAACTATTTTAATTCTTGATACATCTTGTTTCCACCTGAATGCATAGTAAATACAGTATTATGCGCTTCATGTAATAGTATTCTTTTCACTTCTTGGTCATTAGGAACACGCAACCTGTTATGGTAGTATACACCTCAATCTTCTTTCACTATAAAATCTGATTAATCTCCTTCATATATTGCTTTCAAAATTTGTTGTAACTTTTCATCACCTTTCTAAGCATCTAACACTGTTTGCCTAACCATGGGTTTAGCTTGAAGCTGTGCTAGTAATGCACCATCCGATGCAAATTTTCATTCGTACTGTTTTAACATCAATGCTACCATTGTCTTATGACTCAAAGCATCAGCAACCACATTCGCTTTTCTTGAATGGTAATCATCTATGCAATCATAATCTTTGAATAACTCTAACCACCTTCGCTACCTCAAATTAAACTCTTTTTGGATAAGCAAGTATTTAAAGCTTTTATGATCAGTATAGATTCTACATTTTTTCCCATGCAAATAGTGTCGCCAAATCTTCAAAGCAAAAACTACCGCTGCCAGTTCTAAATCATGAGTCGAGTAATTTTGTTCATGCAGTTTCAACTATCTAGATGTATAAGCTACTACTTTACCATCTCGCATTAATACACATCCCAAACAAACTTTGGAGACATCACTATACATTGCAAACTCTTTCCTTGACACTGGTTGAATTAACACTGGTGGTTCAGTCAACATTTTCTTCAACTGATCAAAACTCACTAAACAACTATCAGACCACTCAAACTTAATGTTTTTCCTTAACAACTTGGTGAATGGCAAAACAATAATTGAAAAACCCTTTACAAAATGATGGTAATAACCTGTCAACTCCAGAAAACTCCTAACTTTATGCACATTCTTAGGTGGTTTTCATTTAATAATAGCTTCAATTTTATTTGGATCCACCCTAACTCCCTCTGCAGATTTAATATGACCAAGGAAAGAAACTTCCTTAAGCCAAAAGTCACATTTACTCAATTTGGCATACAACTTATTTTCTTTCAAGGTTTGCAACATAATCCTCAGATGTTCAACATGCCCGGCTTCATTTTTGGAGTTATAACTAATATGTCATCAATGAACACTACAACAAATTGATCCAAGTAAAGTCTAAACACCCTATTCATGAGATCCATAAATACAGTAGGTGTATTTGTCAACCCAAATAGCATAACTAAGAATTCATAATGCCTATAACGAGTTCTGAATATAATTTTGGGAATATCCCAATCTTTAACTCTAAGTTGATAATAACCTGATCACATATCTAATTTTGAAAACACACCAGCACCTCTTAACTAATCAAACAAATCTTCAATATGAGGCAAATGATATTTGTTCTTCACTATCACTTTGGTCAGCTGTCTATAATCGATACACATCCTCATCGATCCATCTTTCTTCTTAAAAAATAAAATTGGTACACGCCAAGGTGACACACTAGGTCTGATGGAACCTTTATCTAACAATTCCTGTAATTGAACTTTTAGCTCTTTTAATTCAGATGGAGCTGTTCTATATGGTGCCCTAAAAATTTGAGATGTACCAAGTATAAAATCAATTGACAACTCATCTCTTATTGGAGGAAGACTAGGCTAATCCTCAGGAAATACTTCTGAAAATTCATTCACAGCAAGTATATTTTTGAGCTTCACTGTATCTCTTCTTAAATCAAGGACTAAAGCTAAAAATGCTTCACATCCTTTTCTAAGATAGCGTCTAGCTTGCATTGCCGATATAACATTATTCATCAATTTAGAACGACTGCCTTCAACTACCACTTCCCTTCCTTCATCATCCCTAAGAGTTACTATTTTCATTTCACAATTCACCACTGCATGATATTTAGATAATCAATTCATTCCCAGAATTACATCAAATTCATAAAAAAATAATATAATAAAGTCTGTTGAAAACTCTTTCCCTTGAACTACTATAGGACAGTCTTTACATATTTCAATGATAATTACACTATGTCCTAATGAACTAGTCACACAAACATCAAAATCTAACTGTTGTATTTTTTACATATTTTTACCCAAATTTCCAATGCAAATATAAGAAAGAGTGGAGCCAGAATCAACAAGTGCATGCATGTCATAATTATAAAGAGAAAAAGTACTAGCTATAACTTCTATTCCTCCCGAGCTTTCATTGCATAAGCCCAATCGAAACCATTTGAGCAGAAGGTCGATCAACTGATTTCGACACATTCTTGGACTAGGATCCATGATGATTTGATCCACCCTTTCCTCTACTTCTACCTCTACCAGATGGGGGTGCATTAGAAGCTCCCCCGCTACTCTATTGTCCAAAACCTTGATCCCTTTTTCAAATGACAGTTAGCCATAAAATAGTCAGTACTACCACATCTAAAGCATTCTCCAGCAAATTTTCTTTGCTAGCAGAGCTAAAAATAGACTCCGCGAAATAACCACCTTGAGCTCTTCCAAGTCTCTTCCCAATGGAAGATCTGCCTCTAACACCATTTTTTCTGCTCTCTCTTTTTACTATCTCATATTTCTCAACATTCATAGCCATTATAACCAGTTAATTAAAGTCCACCATATGTAAAGATGTAAATCCTAACAAATTTTCTTTAATTCGATCATTCAGCCTATCTTCAAAATGTCTGCATTTAAAAACTCCTGTTAACATCTCCTTGGGAACATACCTGCACAAATAGCTAAATTCTTTTTCATATTCAGCTACAGATGAAGTTCTTTGTCTCAAATTAAAAAAACTACTTCAATTTTTCTTCCTTGCATGTCTCAGTAACATATTTATTTCTGAACTCTACTTCAAAGAATTCCCAGGTTATTGAGGTTGTCTTAATACCAGCTTGCACCAATCATATGCCATGCCTTGAAGTAAGGACATAGCACAAGATACTTTATGATCAGCAGGATAGTTAATTTCATTAAATATCCTCTCCAACTTTTCTAAACAGAACTCAACTTCTTCAGATTGTTCTAAATTAGTGCCCAAAAATTCTTGTACTCCATGCTTTCTAATTTTAGAAATTGAAGCCTTAATAATTATCATTCTTTGTAGAATTTGAACCATATCTTGAGAAATTTTTAACAAAGCTTCTCCAGGAATAGCCACAAAAATTTAATTCTAATTAAATTATAAAGTCACTCGATTAGAAGGATTAGATCTAACCGGCAAATTACTTTCTGCAAATTCTTCGATAGCATCCCTAGAGGAATTTTCTATCTTTAATATCAACTTTTATAAAAAATAGAAACTTCTGCACTAAGCCAACACAACGCTATCCCAAATTATAAAATCTTATACTCATATTGCCCAAAAAAGATTAAACCTTGGCTCTAATACCAAACTGAAACACCCTAAGTCTAGTGCCTATAACATATATTATGCTATGTATTCCAAGCATATATAGAAGAATGTTAAACCATTAAATCCACATTAATCATTCCAATGATCCCTTATTAGTCAACCTATATATTAATTAGGCGTCTCTCATTACTCAATTTATTTTAATTACAAATGCACGAGCACTCATCACATAAACCACATATACAATTTCACACTAGACATTACTACTCTAGTTTTCATATTTATTCTCCTATATAGCATTTAGCATTATATATATATATATATATATATATATATATATATATATATATATATATATATATATATATATATATATATATATATATATATATATATATATATATATATATATATATATATATATATATATATATATATAACCATCCTAGATCCTTTAAGCATGCACATACTAGCATTTTCATAATGATCTTAATATAACATTATCTTCCCATATGACATACATATATTATATAACATATTATACATATTAAACATACTAAAGAAACATATACAAAATTAACCAAAAATCCCTACATCAACTTCTATCAACTGGTGTTGGCTTGTCCTGAAATAGAGTATGTTGCTAAGCAAAAGCTTTGACTACAAAAGAACCTACACAGATAAAATAACTCGTGCTAAGCTATAAATCTTAGTGGGGAATAGTAATCATGGAAGACAGCCGCTCACAGTGGTTGTCAAAATGTTATAAATCATACATCAATTGAAACATTAAACATGACATGTTAAAGATAAATATATGATAAGAGATAAAATTTTAAACAACATAATCATACATTTACTTTAGCTTCCATGTATATCATCATTATATAAATGATTTATACATTTATATATATAATGCATGCATTAGAAACTATGGTTAAACAAGTTATCCCATATAACATATACAATAGTTTAATTATAAATAACTGTGAAGTATTTATACTCAAATTTGGCTTGCTTAAGTTCTAAATGTGGATAACGAAAACGATAGATACCCAAGGATCAAAATAATTGATATCCGAGGATATCAAAATTATAGACCCAAACGAGGTCGACTGTACTGTGGACCGATCAATTGAACCCAAACGGGATCAGCCAATAATCCGAATGGTGTTGTTCATGATTCAATAAGATCAACTATAAATTAGACCCAAACAGATCAACGATAGCAGCCGCAATATCCCGATGGATGCCTATCTATCCACAAATTAACTCAAGTAGCAGGCAATACTATGTTCAAGTTCATTTCATATATCATGCTTGTGCTTATATTATACAATTTGCACATGTATGTGATCATATGAAAAATACACAATCTCTAGTATATATACATGTATTCATAAATTCATATAACAATACGAGTATCGATATTTGAACATATATCATCGCGATCGTGTACTTTAACATGTTATCATTCAGGCACTACATGTGAATATACTCATGCTAAAATATTTCTTATTTCATAGTATAAGTGCATGTTCAAATATAAACCTTCTCTATCATTAGAGTATAAACATGTAAGAATAATTGTATAAAACAAGCATGTACATAAGTTTGATCATATATAAATTTTTTTATATCATTATCAATAATCTTTACTTATGTACATTTATGATTATATATAAACCTTTATCAAAAATTATATTACATGCCATATATAATTCAATGTGCTTCCATGTACGCACACTTGTAATTTATCAACATTTATATGAAATACATTAAAAATTCTACCTCCAAAATACTGCACAAAAGCAGAATTCTAAATTTAACTTGTGTGCCATTTTTTATTTTGAAAACGTTATTTTTAGGCCAAATAACCTTCTACAAGCTTCTTTTCCTATGGGTCAAGTTTTCAAAACATCATGATTCATTTTAATATCATATATGTAACTCAAGATATTCAAAAAAAAAAAAACATATGCTGTTCAAACTACCAAAAATAATTTTTTTATTACCACTTATAAAATTCATAGAATAAAATTAAAAAATAATTAGATCAACTTTCCTTCGTAAAAATTCTGCTCTTAAGTATCTAGTTTACCTAAAAATTTACAACACTGCATTTTGACTCCTTTACCAAAATTTAAGCCTAAAATACCAAAATATGTTCCTTAACAGTACGAACAGTTCTTACGATTTTCATGCTAAAATTTGATATGCTTGAGAATAAAATTAGGCTTTTCTTCCTTGTTATGAAATGTATATTTAGAAGTTTATTTTTCATTGAATTTAACCGCATAGCATTCGAACCTCTGTATAGGAAAATACATCATAATTTCTACAATCTATTCCAGAATCGAAATCAACATCTCTCATGAATTTCAATTAAATATTTGGATGACTTAAATTAAAATTTAGTGTTAGATCCCTCTACAAATTTGTAGACATATTTCTTATGTAACCTTAGAAATTGGAATGGTCTCAATTAGAGTTTTCTAACTAGATTTATGATAACATTATAGCCATTAATTCATAAGATTTTCATGTCCTCACTTATTGTAATACTTCCTAAAATTATTACTCTTTTCAATTGATCATACTATCAAACAGTTAAATCATAATTCAAATCTAATTATCCACATGCAAGTATGAGAACCCTAACTCCCATACCTTGGCCAAATTCCCTTTTATCTTTAATCTTTTGCATGTCCTTTCCCTTAGTTCTTTTTACCTTCTTCTTCTCCTTAATGATTTACACCTAATTGTTCTTGAATAATCAACATGCAAAAGGTTTTCTTTAATAATTCTTAGGGAGATTGAAAGGATTTAAGAAAGTGAATGAGAAAGAAAGAAACAAAATCTATATTTTTCCACTAAGTAATGTCATCCACCTCTATCCTTAATTCCTACTCTAATCTTAAGCTTTTATAATAACAAGAAAAATTCCCTTCTTAGTCCTTCCATATTTTGCATGTCACACATAATTCACTCTAACTTTTGTTTGTTACATAACGACCATTCCTCTTTTATGCTTCTCTTAAATCAGCCCCTCATTTTTTCCCTTTACTTATAACTAGCCCCTTCAAATGCCATATTAACAAATTGACCCCTAAATTTGCACTTCATGCTTCAATTACACCCTTAAATAATATTAAACCAAAATAATAAATTTTATTTTCATACAATTAATATAATAAAAAGAATTTATTACTTGTCTCATACCCCATATACGAAATACACATTCTTAATATATTCTTAATCAAATATAATCCTATTAAAGCACGCATTTCCAACTAGGATCATGTTAGAGGCCTCACATAAATTGTGATATGAACATATGTATACATGATATGAAATGTGCATACATGTTTATGCACTAGAGATGATATGTCTTTTACATGATTTTGAACATGTGCAAATGGAATAATATAAGCATAAGCCTAATATATGAAATAAATTGGAATACAATATTACCTACAAATAGAGTTCAATTGCGGATAGATAGATTCCTATAGGGATAATTGCAACTACTACCATTTGGACTAGATTGGTCTAGAGTACAGTTGATCCCATTTGGATCATTAGCTAACCTTGTTTGGGTTGATTGACCGGTCTAAAGTATAGTTTGCCGCTTGGGTCTACCTATTTGATATCTTCGGATATCCACCATTTTTATATCTAAGTATATCCACTGTTCTCGTTATCTACTCTTAAAACTTAAGCATGCTAGCTAATATGATTACAGTAATTAAACTAAAAGCACAAATGCTCCTATGTCATCATTTAAGTAATGAGAATCATTTTAATCACAGTTATGGTTGAAATTATAGTATATAGAATATATGATACATATATAAAGCTATATTAAAAAGATGAGTACTTGAAATTTTAGAATTACATAGTCATGCTAGACCAAGAAGTTATACATATGAACTTGCCTGATATTGATACTTTTATCAACGATCTAAATGATTAATACATGATCCTTGTAGTCAAATGCTTCTTATATGTGTGTGTGTGTGTGTGTGTGTGTTACCTTAAAAAAAATATCAATGTATAACATATGGAAAAATATGATTTGGAGTAGAAGTGTATTTGGTTATTGTATATATGAAAATCCTTAAGATGGCTTTAAAGTGTTTCCTATATCTAGCAATGCATGATATACAAAATGGTATGTGATGTTTTGCAAAAGTATACCAGTTGGTGTATATTACCATAACTACATGTTACTTATTGAATATTGTGTAATTGATATGAGTGGTATGTACGACTCATTACATGATAATATAAATGAGTTATAAACACATAACATGTAAATTTGATTTATGTGGAGATACAAGTGCAAGGGTAGTATTGCAATTTTTAAAAAAGTTTGTATAGAACTCAAGGTAATGATACTAAGCTTAATAATAATAATAATAATAATAATAATAATAATAATAATAATAATAATAATAATAATAATAATAATAATAATAATTCAAGCGGATGAAAATATATCTTATCCGTGAAATATGCTATATGTATAAGAAATGGATATTAATTGAATTTATTACATATTTAAATATGCAGTTTATTAGCTTAAATTTTTGTGATTATAAGATGGCTTCTTGAATGCAGATTGATATTGCCTTGAATTAAAAATAGTTAGTATATAAATATATATAAGAGTAAATAAGTGATAAATAAATAGCATAGTTAAAGAGTGTTTGTCTTGATAATATTTCATAAGCAATAAAGACTTGTACGTCAAGATGATTAGTCAAGAATAACATAAAGGAATCAAGAAAGTAAACTTGATGTATAATATTTTTGATATAGATGAGTATTATTATAGATATGAAATCGATAAGCAATTGAATATCAATAAGTACTTGATATTAGTTAAAAGTTTAAATAAAAGATAATATCGTCCCATAACGTCCCTGAAGATCTATGTGAATATGGCTTAAATGATTAGTTATATGCTTAAAGCTATGCTTGCATGTGATTGCATTTTTTGTGACCTTTATAAGGGATCGTCCATATGTCTTGTATTCCCCACTAAACCTTATAGCTTAGCACGGATATTTTATCCATATAGGTTGCAAGAAAGAATTTTCTTTCATGGAATAATATCTACAATAGAATGGCCAACACAAAACAGAGATCGAAATTTATTTATATATTGAAAGTATAGCCTATTGTTAAGTTCATTTTAGTTACAAGATCTTTATTTATTTTGATAAGGATGTAATGTATAAATTTTTTTTTAAAATAGTTATAAACCTTGTTGGGTCAATGAGACTCTTGTGCATGTAGTAAAGTTTTAATAATACAGTTATGTTGGTTTTATGATTTATTCAATATCTCTCTCTATATATATATAGCTAAGGCATATGGACAGAGTAAAACAAAAACTTATTGCAGTCATAAAAACATAGCAAAGTAAGTTTAATTATATCAAATATAGTAATTACAGCTAAGTATAAGATCAGGGTGTTACACTAGTATTGTTTGGTATTTTTTTCTACATTAATAACTTATGTTTGACTTGAACTTGTGTAATATCCAGCTAATAGAATCTCCAATTCTAAAGGATGCAATAAATAGAAATTTAAAAGAAATAAAAAAAAAAAGATTGTTGTTTACAAGTTCTCAAGTGGAAACAATTAAACAAATATACAAATTCTCAATATCACAACTCTACATCTTATAATGTGACTATAATAATTAATCATAGTTACCTGGACAAGAAGCTCATCAATAGGAAGTTAAAATCCTCTCCCCACATAGGATTTCATGAACTAGAGATCATTAAGCTATTATAGTGATGAAGTAAAATAAATTAAGCTAAATTAAAATTATCAGTGTACTAAAGCATTCAAAACACTTAGGAGAACTGCGAATTCAAAAGTGTTTCGAGTTAAAAATAATGCCATTCCACTATCATAAATTTATAATTGACAAATGGAACTTTACCTTCTAACAAGTCTAATTTAATTATAGTAGGTCTGATTAGTAGAGCCCATGTCATATATGCGGTAATTTTCATCTATTGTTGAATATGAAAAAAACCCGGTGCCAACCGTATAAACTGGCTTATTACTAACTGAAAAAATCGCATAGATTTTGTCGATTCTTATATATAGTTAAGATTGACAAGCGAATGATTTTCACATGAAATTCTGAAAAAGATAACCATCTCTTATCACAATTCCAGATATTCAATTAATTTGGTCTCCATCTTCTTCAATAATCTTCAAAATTCAAAACAACTTTATCATGAAAATAACTTACCAAACATTTTGGATTGACTAAGAAACTAATTTTGACCAAGAAACATTTAATCCCATAATCTGGATTGATTTATGTATTTATTTGTAAATCAAGTTAATTAATAAATTGTCATGAAAATAATAGTTGTTTAGATGGAAATATAAAGTTATATATTGATCATGGTATCATGTGTTAAACTATAGATGAAGTTTTGTAGCATATGGTGGAAATTCATTTAGGAGTTGAGAAATCATCATCAACCTACAATTTGATGCCACCTATATATGCAAATACATGCACTTTATATGTTTTTTAAATAAACACTTCACTTGTAAAATTCCTAATATTCTAGATATCTATAATAATAAGCCATACACTTCACTTATGCGATTTTGTAAGTTAATAATAAGCCAGTTTAAACCAGGTACTTGTACTTAGTACAAAAGGGAAGGAGAAATTATAATTTTATATTTAAAACTTTGATTTAAAAAAATCATATTAAATTAAAAAATAAATAAATCTGAACCTTTGTCTGTTTACTAGCACAAAAGAAGTTTAACTTCTAATAATGAGGAAAATGGATACTGGAAAAACAATTATCTAACATAATAATTCAAAAAATAAAAATGGATCCTAACACACACACGCATCCATAAAAAATACAGCATAATAAGCAAAAGCAGAGCAAAACTGACAGCATTAAAGCAATCTGAAAAATAGACATGTAGCTACTATTTGTTGCTATTGTATTTTAAAAAGGTAGAGCCTATTTCTTTGTAGTCTCCCTCCCTCTAAGGCTTTTTATTCTAATCTCATATATTTATGCATAAATATTAATTTGAAAATTGAATTAAAACATGAAAGAAAGTTTAAATGTAAATTTGTTAATGTGAATAAGCATAAAAATTAAATTTAATTTTTATATAAAAATTGGGATGAAATTTTAATTTTTATATAAAAATTTGGCTAATGGTAACTCTCTAACCTAGACAGAATACATAAAATAGTAGTTAATATTAATACGTAACCAAAGCAAAAATAAACATGAAGCAAGTAAATTTTCTTAATGTCTGAAATTCTACATTGGAAAATTTTGATAGATGTAAAGTCAATGCATAGTGTTGGATGTTTCAGCAACAAAGAAGCATAGGACCTTTAAAAAAAAAGGTTTAGACTTGAATAGTCCTTTTATTGATCATGGGATACACTGGAGTAATGATCTTCAAAGGACAGATAAATTATTAAGTATTAGTTCCTCACCAAAAATATTAAGTATCAACTCTTGGAAACATAACTCTAAAGAAATGCCTTAATCCTATGAAAAAATTCTCCTCTTAAGCTATTTCAATATATGAAAACATTAAAATCATTACTTGCTCTAATAAAAACGGATAAAGAAACATCAAAATTCATTGAAAACCTAGAATTGAAAGTTTTATATATCACTTCTTAACTATAAGTTGAATTTAATTTATATCAAACTCGTTATTATCTATTGCATTGTAATTTGAAAAAAACAACAACAAAAACTTCAGTTATGTAGCTGCAGCGAACTATTAATAGATACATAAGAAATATCAGAAGAAAAATAAAATCATCTCAAATATGATTTTCTTCCATTTTCAAACTAATCAAACAAAAGTCAATAAAATCAAAATTAAAAAAGGAACTAAGCAAAAGAAAATATAATAAAAGTAGAGGATGGTGAATACGTACTTATCCTAATTAATCTCCGTCTGACCAAAGGAATGAACTCGGGCATTAGAAGCATCCATGGAACGAGCGAATAATATTGAAATGCTGCTCATTTGGAATTCCCTGCTTCTATTTAATTGCTTACTCAATTTCTCTAAATAACTCAAATATATTCAAGTTTAGCATTTCCCTCACCTTTTTCCCCAAATCCCTAGATCTGTAACTTCTTCTTATTCTCCAAATCCTTCATATAATCTACTAAACAATTCATTAATAGAGCTTACCTTTTGAACTAAGTGAGAAAAAAATGCAATAAAGGGATTGAAATCTTAAAGAACCAAAAAGGTGAAGAAGAAGAAGAAGAAGAAGAAGAAGAAGGCAAAAAAAGGAGAAGAGACTAGCCCTATCATGGGGAGAAAGAGAAAAGAAGGGGAGGGAAACGATGCCGATGAGGCTACTTAGGTGGGGTTGATGGTGGCAGTACGCAGGCGACGATGAGGGTTCTGCTCAGTTCCCCTCTCCTCCCTTTTTTCTTTTTTTTTTTTTTTCTCGTCTACTCTTCCCTATTGTTACTTCCTTTTCTTTTATTTAATTATCTTATCTCTCTTTTTTTCTAGAAAATTCTAAGAAATCTTGAACTGTTGTCTATTAATCATATTATTATCTCCAGTTTAATTACACATGTATATATAAATATGTATATAATATATATTATCAATGGTTTATATGAATCATTGCATTTTCTAATTATTAAATAATTATAAGCTTATACTAATTTTTTAACTAAAGTCATTTTAAATCTAACTTTGAAATAAAAATTATAAACCGTCAAACGGACTAATAGGTTAAGTCATAATTTAAAAATTAGTGATAATCGCTACTATTTAAATATGATGTTTCTATAAATGTAAATTCCATTTGTTTATATAAAATGGTAAACGGACTAAGAGGCCTTGCTTGATCACCTTCAATCTTTCACTAATTTTCTCATACATCCATTTGTTTTTTCAATTTCATAGCAAGAAGGCGAAAATAGATATACAAAGACATTTAAATGTTTATTATAAAAAATGAGTGCTCGTTTTAATAAAATAGTTAAATAGAATTAATAGAGTAATAAAAAAAGAAGGGGTGCAATTTTTTCTTAATTATTTATGTCTATTGGAGCTTTTAATTTGGAATGAAAAAGAGAAGGGGAGCAATTTTTTTATATAGGAAAAATTTTATGACGAAATTGAAATTTCATAAGAAAATTACCTATGAAATTACTTTTTCGTAGGTAATTTATTGACGGCATACATTTCCATTGGTAATTACCTATGGAAATGCAATTTTATAAGGAATTATCGATGGAAATATATTTTTGCAGGAAAATTCCTTACGAAATTGCATTTTCGTAGGAAATTATCGATAAAAATTGTATTCATCTACAATTTAGCGTTGGAATTGAAATTTTGTAGAGAAATTACCTATAAAAAAAAATAATATCGTAGGTAATTTTCCAACAGAATTTCAATTCTATCGCTAAATTACCGATAAATACAACATTCCATCAGTAAATCCAGTATCCAATTCTGGCCATAAAACTTTGACACCAATTTATCGATGAAATTTTCATTTTCATCTGTAATATTTGGCGATAAAATTTCCCAACAGTTTTTACAACGAAATTTTTATTCCGTCGCAACCTATGATTTTCCACTACCATTTTCCCTACGGAATGAGTTTTTCGTCAATAATTACTGATAGAAATTTTTCCATCGGTAAATTTCCATCGCTATTCAGGATTTTTCTTATTGTGAAACAACTATAGCATATGTGCCAGCTTGAATCAAATTAATATAGTAAAGAAAATAAAAAACACCCAAACCTTTTAAACATGCACTACACCCTTTCATCGATTTTCCTTTTCTTCTCTCTCTTTGCCCTTACTTGATTATCCTTAAAAATTACATAACCACTAAATTCTCTTTCCTCTAATTGTTTGGTAAACTTTTTAGGGGTTATTTTGGATTAGTTTAGGTGAAATGTGGGAAAAGAGTGGCTGCCTTTAACCTCTAAAGTGTTCAGCTACCCCTTTAAGAGATCCCTCAAACTTTTTTCACATTTCAAGAATAATCTAGGGAGGCTAAGTGTTATCATCTCATTGGTTCACTTTGTTAGCCAAGGTCAACTTCACGTAGCTCCCTACTTCTCTTCAATTTGTTATTTCTTCCCCTAAAATTTCTCTTTTGTTTTTCAAGTAAACCCCCTCATAACATTTTTTTCTTTAATTAAGTATATGTATAACTTATTTTTAAAATAATTATATTGCCTCTACTCTTTCAAGACAATCCCCTCTAGGTCCCAACTTACAATACATTAACTAACCAAATATATATTGATCATAATATCATTTAAACATGCATATATTCTTCCAGGGCATATGATAGGGCCTTACAAGTAAGTCGTGGTTATTCCCAAGGAAATTAAAGTCAAGGTGGCTTAGACCATATGAAGTTATTGCAAGTAACAAAATTAGAGCGGTCACTATGAAAAGTATGAACAACGGTTATGAGTACAAGGTGAACGGGCACCCTTTGAACCCTTATAATACTTCACTGGTAAAGGTTGCTAAGGCAACCTTAATTCTTCTTAACAAGTATGGTTGTCTCAAAAGTCTAGTTGAAAACTTTATAAATTCATAACTAAATTCTCTTGTGACACCCATATATAATAAAAATCATAATGTAATATAACAATAATTTTAGGATAATATACACTAAGCATATAATGCTTAGTGATAGATACCCAAGTAACAAATTTCACAGTTACAAGAACACAAGCTTAAAAATTTTCGTTTTTTTCTCATTTATGTAAATTACACTAATCTTTACATTTTATTTCCTCATCACTATTAGATATTTCTCCTAATTAAATTTTAAATCCTTCTTTTGTATTTTATTTACACTTAGTTACCCTTCTCCACTTGTTTATAATTCATATTGTATTTTATCATTAATTTCATAATTTCTCCCTTTTACCCTTATTTGTATGATTCCAATTTATATTTTCAATTTCATAATGTCTTCACATAATGGTAAATTACATTTTAATCATTACTACTTCTTTCCTTCACATATTTTCAATCATAACAATTTAAATTATATTTTTAATTTCTTAATTAATTTTTGATTCTATCTTATTACTATTTTTACCTTTCATTTAATGATGTACAAAATTAAACCAAAATCGAGAATCGGACCAAACTGAACCGAATTGACTTTGATCTATTTGATTTGGTTATTTTGATTTTTGGTTAGTTTAGTTCTGGATCAAAATAGAAAATTGGTTTAATCGATACGATTTATTTTTTAAAATTGAAAAACAAAGGAATCAAACCGATCAAAGTTTCTAAAACTCACCATTTTTCTATATATATATATATATATATCTATATAGTATCCTTACCTAAGTTACCTTACACCATATAGAAATCCCTAATTTCCAGTTGCCTCTCTTCTTTTGTCTCCTCTTTGGTTCCTCTTCTTCGATTCTTCCTACAAAGCTGCACTTCGATTCTTTCTATAGTTATGCAACAATAGTTATTATTTTCCATCTCTAATCTTTTTTTTTTATCTTTCATGTCCTCTAAATTTTTTTGTTAAACTATTTTAAGGTTGCTGGTGATGGTGGAAAAGCTACTTCTAATGTTGTTGTATTTTTATCTCCATTTAAATTGTTTTGATTTTTTATTCCACAATAATGATATTTTGCTTTGCATCATCCATTCAAATAGCTGATATCTATGCATTTTTTATGGCCATCTCTATGAGAATGCTTGTAAACCTCAAGTTTGCTGCTCGGACCATATACATCATTTGCTCCCTTATTATATAGTTCATTTGCTTGCTTATATTTGTGTTCATTTGCTACTTGGACCATCACTACAGTTGCACTCCTTTTTTTGATGTTTGATTTCTAATTATTTATGTTTAACCCAAATCTAAACAAATATTTTTATTTAATCTTTGTTTTTGTCTATAGTTATCCTATTTTTTTTTGTTTAGTTACTTTTGTCACTGACTAGCTATCCTATTTTCATGTATGTATATGATTCTTTTTTCTCTTTATTCTAATTTCACTAATCTCTTGATTTTGATTTATTCTTGGAATAATTTATTTTTGTTATGGACTTGTGTAATTCATTTACTTTACAGCTCTTAATTTGCAAGTGGTTTTTATATATGTAATAGTTGGTTATTTTTATTTTGTGTCAGATACCATTGCATAAGCTGGTTGAAAGTAAGACACATTTTGAGTAGGAGAAATATATATAGCAAATGGGTTCAAATTTCAATTAAATAACTTTTTAAATATAATTAATGTGGAAGAATGGGATGGTAATTGGTATATTAAGATTAAAGTATTATGTTAGGTTAGGTGAAATGAAAATGATGGAATAAGTTGTAATAAAAGAAGAAACAAGTCAACACATCCTAAAAATAAGCAAAGCATTATATAAGTGGTAAAGCCTATAAGCTAATAGATTAATTAAAGAGATCCTATAGACTTATTAAGCTTTTCAAAGTTCTATTTTAATACTTTTTCTCATAAGTTGAATTTTATTTTTTATTTAAGTTGTAATATCTTTTTGTTAATCATAATTTTTTTAATTTCTCATATCTATTTTAATTCCATCCATTCTTTTAATCATTATTTATACTTATTTTTATCTTTTTGATTTTAGGCCTCTGTTAAAGATGAGATGCAACCTCTTAATAGTGAATATCATTTTCAAACCCAGTCCAAGACCAATCAACATATGAAATTAAAGGCTACAACTAAAAATTTAAAGGGGAAAGCTATAAGCCTAAGATCGGAGGTTTGGGATCACTTGGCAAATTCGTAAATGAAAAAGGCGAGATAAAAGGCAAGTGCAATTATTGCTTTAAATTATTTTTTATGACCCTAAAAAAATGGTACAACAACACTTAAAAAGCACAGTAGTCTTCGTAAGAAACATCACAACACTCAAGATACATAATCGCAATTGAGTTTTAGGGTTGATAATTAAGTTGTGGGTCTTGCTACTTGGAAATTTAACCACAAACCTATATGAAAGGGTTCTGCTAAATTAGTAGTTACAATTGAATTACCTTTAAGCTATGTTGAGAATAAAAGATTTAGGAAATTCATGACTCTTGTGTAACCCAAATTTAGGATTTCATCTAGATTCATCATGTCTAGAGATTGTTTTCATATTTATGTTGATGAGAAGACTAAATTTAAGTAATACATTAAAACTAAAAAATAAAGACTATGCCTTACTACAAACACTTGGATATCAATTTAACAAATTAACAATATATATCTAACATGTCATTGGATTGGTGATGACTGAAAATTACATAAAAGGATTTTGAACTTTTATCCTATCACTAGTCATAAAGGCAGAAAGTGAGGCATTAAAGTTGAAAAATGTTAGAATGATTGGGGAATGGAGCATGTTTTCACTATTACTATGGATACTCATACTCCAAATGAATTAGCCATAAATTATTTATGGAAGAAATTTAATAATTGGGATCATAGTGTTTTGGAAGGAACGTGGTTGCATATGAGATGTGTTACTCATATAGTTAATTTGATTGTGCAAGATGGCTTCAAAGTAGGAAATTTAATTAAAATAACTAGGGTGGTTGTGTGTTATGTGAGGTCATTTTGTAGAAGAATTAATCAGTTCAAAGAAAGTTATGAGTATGAAAAAATTCAGTGTAAGCAGATGTTGTCTCTTAATGTCCCAACTAGGTGGAACTCCACTTACCTTATGCTAGACACAACCCAAAAGTTTGAAGAAGACTTCAAGCGGTTAATTGATGTAAACCCCTACTTTAAAATTGATTTGTAAGGAAATGAAGGGTGGTTGGGTGTGCCTAAAAAACTGATTGGGATAATGTGAGAATAATGCTCCCTTTTTTGAACCATTTTTGTGAGCTTACTTTAAAAATCTGTAGTTCTGACTATATGACATGCAATACTATTTTTAAGAGCTGTATATGATGTATCGTTTGTTGGAAGGGTGGAAAAAAAGTAAAGACTTTTAGTTGTCATTGATGGCAATAAAAATGATAGTAAAATATGATAAGTATTGGGAAGATCCAATGAAAGTTAACTATATAATTTATCTTGGAGTTGTTTTGGATCCTCGATATAAGGTTCAATGGCTTAATTTTACTTTCAAGAGGATGTTTGGAATAGAAGATGATGATGGTTGTTAGAATCAAAGATTTTTTGGATAGATTGTATGAAGAATATAAAGATCAAAATTAAATTTCAAGTTCAAGTCAAAAAGAGCCTATGGAACAAGATAATTCTACCAGTTTGATGCAATTGGATGAAACTAAAAAGTAAAAAAGAATTGTTGAATAAGAATACAAGAGTGACATTCTAAGTGGGAATTCATGTAAGAGGACTAATATTGATAGGTATTTGAGTGAGCAAATTAAGTATGATGATAAAGGGAAGTTTGATATTATAGAATGGTGGAAAGTAAATAGTCCTAGATTTCCTATTCTCAGCAAGATAGCTCATGATGTGTTGGTTGTCACCATTTCTATTATGCCTTCAGAGACTACATTTAGCTCGGGTGAAAGATTACCTGATGCATATAAGAATTTACTAACTCCTAAAATTGTGGAAGCCCTTATTTCTACTCAAGATTGGTTTACTGAATTAGATGAACTTGAAAGAGTAATTGGAGAGGATGATGTGATCCAAATAGAGATAGGGGTGTGTGTGTGTGTATGTATGCATGCATATATATAATTTTAGTTATTTGATTTATTTATTTAATTTAGTTCTTATAAAAAATTAATATTTATTTTTTATTTGCAAATTTTCAAAAAATCATTTGGAATCTAATGTTAATATAGTAAAATATTTCTATACTTCAATTCTTTTGTATTATTTTCTTACAATTTAGTTGAATTTATTTAATTATTGTTCGTTTATATGGATGTCGGTCTAAGACGTTGAATTTGCAAGAAAAATGCATCCAAAATTATATTGTATTAATTTAAATGCATGCCTTTTCTTTAAATTGAAGGACATTGAATGTATTTTTGATTATTGGTTGTATTTATTTTTAATGTATGTTTTTTAGTGTAATTTTTAAGTTATGTTGTATATATTTTTAATATATATTTATTTATTATAGAAAAAATTTATGTACATTAATTGGTTATATTTTGTTAGATATATGGATTCATTTAGGTAAAAAGTCCAATTAAAAAAAACCCATATATGATCCAAAACTAGTTAAACCGAACTAAATCAATTTCAGTCCATTCGGTTTTCAATTCTATAAACTTTGATTTTGGTTCAATTCTCATTTTTTTCAAACTTTGATTCTCGATTCTTTTGGTTCGGTCCAAAATCGAATTGAACCAACCATTTGCATACCACTACTTTCATTCTCTCGTTCTTTGACTTTTAAAGTGAATTACATTTAGTCCCCGAACTTTCATTTTATTATATAATTCACTAGTTGTAATGCTAATTTACCCTTTTGGTCTCTTTATATCTTTTATTTCAACTTCACCCCTTGACCTACATTTTAATTCTTTATGCAGTGACAAATTACTATTTACCCCATTTGAACCTTATTGCTCTACATTCTCATCTTTTTTATCCTTAATTTTTAATATCCTTATTTTCTACTTTTTTTATATCTTTTTCTCACTTATTTTACTAGTTAGGGTAAAAATTAAAATTTAGTCCCCAAACTTTCTTTTTAACATATATTTGGTTATTTCTTACTAATTTTACCCCTTTCACTTTCTTTTAGTCTTTGTTCCATTTTAGTCCCAAAATTTATATTTTAGTCCTTATATTTTTTCTATGTAGTGGCAAATTATGATTTAGCCCTTGAAAGTTTCCCTTAGTTACATTTTTACCCTTTAGACATTTTTATCTTTCGTAACCATTTTTTTTATGTAATTTGCACTTTTACCTCTGATTTCTTGTGTAATTACATATTTTCCCATATTAATTACTTAATTATATTTTTCACTTTATTACCTATTTAATTACACATTTGACTTCTTTCCATGTTTAATTTTTCCATTGACTCTTTATTTTCTTCTATAATTACATTTTTACCCCTTATAGTGCCTTGTGAAAACATTCGAACTGGATATACGGGACGAGACTCCAATGGTCCAAAATATGATGGAGTGACCACTTGGCATGGTCTACTATTCCAAAATATATGGAGGTGACCACTTGGCATTATCAACGCCTTTATTATGTGTTAAGATGACTACTTGGCTAGATTACTTCTTCATAATGTGTCACTAAAAGAAAATGCTCAGTTTGCAACAAAAATCTAATTAAAATTAACAATGGAAATTAGGGATAGAAAAAGTGGTTGTAGATTTATCTGTTGCTAATTTTTAGTAATGGAAATGATTTTTATTGCTAAATTTAACAACAAAAATATTTTTTCATTGCTATATTTAACAACAGAAATTACAAGTTCTATTGGTAGATTTAGCAATATAATTAGTAATTCCATCATTAAATTTAGCCACTATTATAAAAACAATTCACGATAGATTTTTTGTCGCTATTCGATCACTAAAATATTGTTGGCTTTTTACAAAAAATTACTATTAATTTTCAATGTCAACCTTTAATTACTAATAATTTAACCCAAAGCACTTCAACTCATTAAAGTAATCATTCTAATAGGAAAAGCAAAAGAAAACGAAATGTCAACAAAGCCTGATGGCTCAACATGTAAATATGGCATTATGCATTGAATATTAGAGCTTGCTCAATAATAGGTAGCTAGATCTAACCCTATTACTGTGACACATACCAATAGATAGCCCTCAAAGAGTCCACTGTGTAAATAATATAGAAATATTTGCAACATAAGAACAGATAATATTACATATTTGACTTTATCTTGCAGAAACAAATAAAATTTCAAATTATATAATTTTTGAATGAAATAGCCAAAAAAATCAAAATCTAAACAGATACCAAAAATGCAAAGCATATTACATGTGGACTACACTAAAGTAGGGTCACAAGTAGGGGATATTTTTTTTATTACAATTGTCACTAGCTTAAATTTTTAGCTACCATGAGTACAACAAGTATAGCAATAATAAAACATCCAGCTGCAATTCTTGATGTAACAAGATTTATAATGCTAAAATCAAAACCATTCCCTAAATGGAAGAACTAAGATCTGGAATAGAAGTAAAAATATAAAAATGAATTGCAGCAAGCAATAATGAACATAGTCAATAACTCGGGAATAAAAGAGCATAAGTTCTAAATCTTGTGTAGTACATCTTAGATATAAGGTATTGATAAGTGTAAATTATATATTGTTTTTAGTATGTTTTAAGTGTTTTTATTTAGTTAATTTGATGTAATTTTGGTTAATTTAGAGTTAAAATATTGATTTGTGTGTTTTAGAAGTTAATTTAAAGCTTTGATGCTTTTCAGGTATATTTTGTTAAGAAAAGGACTTAATTGCAAAAAAGTCAGGAAGATTTGGGCAAATAATGTGAATTTAGAAAATTCATGCAAGAAAATATACGTGAAGTACAATAGGTTCATGAGTGGCCGTGTATTTCATTTCTTGAAAACTTAAGTGGCCGTGTATTCCATCTTTTTCTTCTTATTCAAGTGGGCATGTGTTTCATTGTGTATAAAGCTTAATTGGCCATGCATCTTGATGTTTCTTGAAGAAGTGGTCATGTATCTCAGGCAAAGGGAAGATTAATTGGCCGTGTGTTGTGTTGCAAAAGACCTTGATTGGCCGTGTACTACTTGGAAATTCATTAAGTGGGTGTGTGTCTTAAGGTTTGGAAATATTAAGTGGTCGTGTGTCACCTTTGGCTGAAGAAGTGAGTGGCCGTGTGATTTAATACAAAGAGATCATGAGTGGCCATGTATCCCAACATAAAGCATACACGGTAGTGCATGTTTAAAAGAAGAAAATCAAGTGGCCACGTGTTTTGTTTCCCATAAAGCGAAGGATTTTCCAGACTTTTCGATCAAGGAGAATTTACTTTCTACTTTGATCTTGGAGTTTTAGAAGGACTCTACTACTGATTTTTCCTATAAAAAGGAATCTAAAGCACCAAAGAAGGGGAGAATCAATCAAGAGTCAAGCATTAATCAACATTAGCTTTGAATAGTTATTAGTTTTTATGTAGTTTACTATTTTTGTTGTTTTTACTCTTTTCTTCAAAGTTTTGTTTTAGTTTTAAACATAAATAGTGAGTAGTTTTCTTTAACTTTTGTTAAAGGATACTTGAATTCTTAAATTTTATTGTTATGACTTAAGCTTGTGCTTCAATTTAATGCAAGTTTGATTATTTCTTAGTTCTTAAATACAGTCTTATCATTATTTAGCTAAGAATTAATTGTTAACTTGATTAAAAATTGGTTAATAATTGGTTTTGGATTGATTATTGATATGCATTAGGTTAATTTATTTAGGTTAATGCATGATTATAATCTGAATAATATATAGTTTTGTATTAATTGAAGTAAGTTAAGATTAAGAAGGGAGTAACTAAGAATAGGTGAAAGTTGAATTACTTGAGAAAGGATTTAATAGACATCTAGGAGGATTAATTCAGATTTTTAGGCTAAGTGCTGGATTATTTTGAATAAGGAAATTTTAATGCTTGGAATGATAATCTTGAGTAAAGTTATCTGGGTTCATAAATATGAATTCTTCATAATCACTTGTGTTTCTCTTTTGATTAAGTCATAATAATATTGGTTAAGGTGGATAGTCCTTTAGTGAAAGTTATTTTTAATATTGATTTTTACCTCAACTAATTGCTTGCTTTTGTTTTATATTCAATTGTTTCAACTCTTTTAATTGTTTTATTTTTAGTTTTAAAATTTTGTTTTTAGTTTTTAATCTTCAACTATCACAATTTTGGGATTTCTCTTCTTTCCTCTTCACACAAATTCTATTTTAAAATTAAAATCACACAAACATAGGTTTTCCTTGGGTTTGATATTTTGGATCATAATTATATTTCTCTATATTACTAATCGATCTAGTATACTTGTTAGAATCCGATCAAGTTTTTGGCGTTGTTGCCGGGGAACACATTGGTATTTGTTTATTTATTTTGATTTTAAAGTGGATTTTTGTGTGTTCTTATTCTCTTCTTCATCTATTTTTTAATTTTTATTTTAATTCTTTTTCAAGTACTATTGGTTTATGGTAAGAAATAACCACATTCTACCCATAAATCCTGAAATTGAGAGTACATTACATAGGAATAGAAGGTTAAGAGGCAATATGGATGACCCAGTGATAGAACAACCTATGAATGATCCACCATCACCTAGGATCGAAGAGCAAGACATACCCCATCAAACTCCCAGGAATGGGTATAGACCTAGGACCATTAGGAATTATGCAATTCCTAGGTGGAATGAAGAATATAAAACCATTAGGATTTCTCACCACCAGCCTTTTGAGATTAAACCAGCTACCATCACGATGATACAAAGAAACCAATTTTCGGGTTCGGACATAGAAGATCCTACGCAACATTTAGATATGTTCTTAGAAGTTAGTGACACTGTGCAAATTCCAAACGTATCAATTGATGCCATTAGGCTGAAACTTTTTCCATTCACCCTCATAGGAAAAGCTAAGGATTAGCTACAAATACTACCTAATCAATCCATCCATTCTTGGGAGAAAATGTAAGAAAAATTCTTTTACAAATTTTTTCCACCCACTAAGACAACCCTCATTAGAAAACAAATCAATGATTTCCAGCAATTTTATGAGGAGTCATTTCATGAAGTGATCGGTGTCTAGCAAGTGTACTAAATCGGCTAGTAATATAGAAAAATATAGATTAAGACCTCAAATATCGTACCCAAGGAAACATGGATTGTTAAGGATAATACCTATGTATCAATTAAATTAACCTGAGATTGTTTCCCAAATATTTTTGATTTAAAAGCAAAAATTAAACAAAACAAACAATGAAATAAAATAAAACCTAAAATTGAACTAACATAAATTAAAAACAAAACAATAACTAAAATTCTCTTGCTAAAGGAACTATCCACCTAAACTTTCGTTGTAATGACTTAATTTCAATAAAAATATTAGTGATTATGGAAAAACTAGTAATAAAGCCTGATATCTTTATGCAAGAATATCATTCTTAGTATTAAACTCATAGACAAATCTAATACTTAGCATAAAAATCCAATTTAACTTCCTAAATATTCATTGAACTCTTTTGCAAGTAAATTCAATTCCAATTTATTCTTAATTCCTCCTTTCTTAATATTAACCAATAAAATTAACACATAATTACCTCATATTTCAGAAAATAATCATGCATAAATATTAAAGAGTTAATTCAAGAATATGCAAATCAATGACAGTGTCTAGACCAATTTTTAGTTATTTATTCAATAAACCAACAATCAATATCAATACAATAAAAAATAAGAATATGTTTAAAACCAAGAAATAATTAACTAATATTAAAATTAAGCTCAAAATAAAGTCAACAATTAAAATAAAAGATTTCAAATATCCATTAGCAAAAGAAGAAAATTACTCACTAAACATGTTTAAAAACTAAAACAAAGTTAAAAAGGAAAACATTGAATAAAAACAGAAGAACTAGAAAATCTATGTAAAAACTTAAAACTAATGAACTCCATTTCTTTTCCTCCTCCTATCCTAGCTTTGGTGCCTTTTTATAGAGTGGAATCACTGCCAAATGAGTTTTGTTGACTAAAACTTCCTATTTCAAGGTTGAGTTGGAGTTTCCTTTGAATAAAAAGACTTTTATCGACAACTTTCATTTTTCGTATGGGAGAGAAGTATTTTTGCTTGGGAGAGTGGTCAAAACACTTGGGAGAGCACGTTGCCTAGTAAGAAGAGTAAAATTATGCTTGGAAGAGCAAAAATTATGCTCGGGAGAGCATAACCATTTTGTCTCCTACATGCTTTATTTAAATTAACTTTCCTAATTTTAGACTTTTGCCCTAAATCTTCTTGCTTCTTGCAATTGAATCATTCTTTCTTTCAATTAGATCCTTAAAAACACCAAAATTCTCAATTAAGCCCATAGATAACTAATATAACAAATTAATCATAAAATTAACTAAACAAAAATCAAATTAACTAAATTAAACACCTAAAAATACACTAAAAATATAATTTAATTCATAATTATCATAAAACATGGGAAAGATTTATGGGACTTTTAAAGAGTTGTCCTCATTATAAGTTTCATGTTTATCAACTAATGCACATTTTTTATGTAGGTGTCAATCAATCAACAAGATCTTTGTTGGATGCAGCCTCAAACGGGAGCTTTATGAACCAAATTTCGAAAGATGCATTCCTGCATCTTGATGAGATGGCTACCAATGATGCTTAATGTGCAACTTCTAGAGCAGCACAATGAGAACAGGGAGTTCATAATATAGATGAAGTAGCTATGTTAAAAGCTCAAATGGAATTAATGAGAAAAGAACATTTAAGAGAAATAAATGAGCTTAAAATTAAAAATATTTCCATGTTATCTAATGAAGTTGATGCTTATGCAGGAATTCAAGGATCTCTGAGAATAAAGAATAACGAAGGAATGGTAGAAGAAGTAAATGCCTTAAACCCTTATAGCAATACCTACAACCCGAGATGGAGAAACCATCCAAATTTTTCATGGAGGGAAGATAATCAAGCTTCTTTTTCTAACCCTCAACCTAGACCTCCTTTTAACTATAATCAACCTTCAAATAACCATCCCCCTATCAAAATCAAGCTCTTCCAATCATACCATCAACCATCCGATTTTCAAAAGTCTTACCCTCCCCCTCCACAAGAGAAGAAATCCAACATAGAAGAGATAATTGCAAACTTCATGGCCTCTTAAAATGCAATCTTGGCCAATCAAGATGCTAGATGAAAATCACAAGATATTTGAATAAGGAACCAAGAGGCATCCATTAGGAATCTAGAAAACCAA